>CAWLCU010000518.1:2551926-2558750 GCA_963855975.1 Andrena chrysosceles
AGGCGAAGGCGAAGGCGAAGGCGAAGGCGAAGGCGAAGGCGAAGGCGAAGGCGAAGGCGAAGGCGAAGGCGAAGGCGAAGGCGAAGGCGAAGGCGAAGGCGAAGGCGAAGGCGAAGGCGAAGGCGAAGGCGAAGGCGAAGGCGAAGGCGAAGGCGAAGGCGAAGGCGAAGGCGAAGGCGAAGGCGAAGGCGAAGGCGAAGGCGAAGGCGAAGGCGAAGGCGAAGGCGAAGGCGAAGGCGAAGGCGAAGGCGAAGGCGAAGGCGAAGGCGAAGGCGAAGGCGAAGGCGAAGGCGAAGGCGAAGGCGAAGGCGAAGGCGAAGGCGAAGGCGAAGGCGAAGGCGAAGGCGAAGGCGAAGGCGAAGGCGAAGGCGAAGGCGAAGGCGAAGGCGAAGGCGAAGGCGAAGGCGAAGGCGAAGGCGAAGGCGAAGGCGAAGGCGAAGGCGAAGGCGAAGGCGAAGGCGAAGGCGAAGGCGAAGGCGAAGGCGAAGGCGAAGGCGAAGGCGAAGGCGAAGGCGAAGGCGAAGGCGAAGGCGAAGGCGAAGGCGAAGGCGAAGGCGAAGGCGAAGGCGAAGGCGAAGGCGAAGGCGAAGGCGAAGGCGAAGGCGAAGGCGAAGGCGAAGGCGAAGGCGAAGGCGAAGGCGAAGGCGAAGGCGAAGGCGAAGGCGAAGGCGAAGGCGAAGGCGAAGGCGAAGGCGAAGGCGAAGGCGAAGGCGAAGGCGAAGGCGAAGGCGAAGGCGAAGGCGAAGGCGAAGGCGAAGGCGAAGGCGAAGGCGAAGGCGAAGGCGAAGGCGAAGGCGAAGGCGAAGGCGAAGGCGAAGGCGAAGGCGAAGGCGAAGGCGAAGGCGAAGGCGAAGGCGAAGGCGAAGGCGAAGGCGAAGGCGAAGGCGAAGGCGAAGGCGAAGGCGAAGGCGAAGGCGAAGGCGAAGGCGAAGGCGAAGGCGAAGGCGAAGGCGAAGGCGAAGGCGAAGGCGAAGGCGAAGGCGAAGGCGAAGGCGAAGGCGAAGGCGAAGGCGAAGGCGAAGGCGAAGGCGAAGGCGAAGGCGAAGGCGAAGGCGAAGGCGAAGGCGAAGGCGAAGGCGAAGGCGAAGGCGAAGGCGAAGGCGAAGGCGAAGGCGAAGGCGAAGGCGAAGGCGAAGGCGAAGGCGAAGGCGAAGGCGAAGGCGAAGGCGAAGGCGAAGGCGAAGGCGAAGGCGAAGGCGAAGGCGAAGGCGAAGGCGAAGGCGAAGGCGAAGGCGAAGGCGAAGGCGAAGGCGAAGGCGAAGGCGAAGGCGAAGGCGAAGGCGAAGGCGAAGGCGAAGGCGAAGGCGAAGGCGAAGGCGAAGGCGAAGGCGAAGGCGAAGGCGAAGGCGAAGGCGAAGGCGAAGGCGAAGGCGAAGGCGAAGGCGAAGGCGAAGGCGAAGGCGAAGGCGAAGGCGAAGGCGAAGGCGAAGGCGAAGGCGAAGGCGAAGGCGAAGGCGAAGGCGAAGGCGAAGGCGAAGGCGAAGGCGAAGGCGAAGGCGAAGGCGAAGGCGAAGGCGAAGGCGAAGGCGAAGGCGAAGGCGAAGGCGAAGGCGAAGGCGAAGGCGAAGGCGAAGGCGAAGGCGAAGGCGAAGGCGAAGGCGAAGGCGAAGGCGAAGGCGAAGGCGAAGGCGAAGGCGAAGGCGAAGGCGAAGGCGAAGGCGAAGGCGAAGGCGAAGGCGAAGGCGAAGGCGAAGGCGAAGGCGAAGGCGAAGGCGAAGGCGAAGGCGAAGGCGAAGGCGAAGGCGAAGGCGAAGGCGAAGGCGAAGGCGAAGGCGAAGGCGAAGGCGAAGGCGAAGGCGAAGGCGAAGGCGAAGGCGAAGGCGAAGGCGAAGGCGAAGGCGAAGGCGAAGGCGAAGGCGAAGGCGAAGGCGAAGGCGAAGGCGAAGGCGAAGGCGAAGGCGAAGGCGAAGGCGAAGGCGAAGGCGAAGGCGAAGGCGAAGGCGAAGGCGAAGGCGAAGGCGAAGGCGAAGGCGAAGGCGAAGGCGAAGGCGAAGGCGAAGGCGAAGGCGAAGGCGAAGGCGAAGGCGAAGGCGAAGGCGAAGGCGAAGGCGAAGGCGAAGGCGAAGGCGAAGGCGAAGGCGAAGGCGAAGGCGAAGGCGAAGGCGAAGGCGAAGGCGAAGGCGAAGGCGAAGGCGAAGGCGAAGGCGAAGGCGAAGGCGAAGGCGAAGGCGAAGGCGAAGGCGAAGGCGAAGGCGAAGGCGAAGGCGAAGGCGAAGGCGAAGGCGAAGGCGAAGGCGAAGGCGAAGGCGAAGGCGAAGGCGAAGGCGAAGGCGAAGGCGAAGGCGAAGGCGAAGGCGAAGGCGAAGGCGAAGGCGAAGGCGAAGGCGAAGGCGAAGGCGAAGGCGAAGGCGAAGGCGAAGGCGAAGGCGAAGGCGAAGGCGAAGGCGAAGGCGAAGGCGAAGGCGAAGGCGAAGGCGAAGGCGAAGGCGAAGGCGAAGGCGAAGGCGAAGGCGAAGGCGAAGGCGAAGGCGAAGGCGAAGGCGAAGGCGAAGGCGAAGGCGAAGGCGAAGGCGAAGGCGAAGGCGAAGGCGAAGGCGAAGGCGAAGGCGAAGGCGAAGGCGAAGGCGAAGGCGAAGGCGAAGGCGAAGGCGAAGGCGAAGGCGAAGGCGAAGGCGAAGGCGAAGGCGAAGGCGAAGGCGAAGGCGAAGGCGAAGGCGAAGGCGAAGGCGAAGGCGAAGGCGAAGGCGAAGGCGAAGGCGAAGGCGAAGGCGAAGGCGAAGGCGAAGGCGAAGGCGAAGGCGAAGGCGAAGGCGAAGGCGAAGGCGAAGGCGAAGGCGAAGGCGAAGGCGAAGGCGAAGGCGAAGGCGAAGGCGAAGGCGAAGGCGAAGGCGAAGGCGAAGGCGAAGGCGAAGGCGAAGGCGAAGGCGAAGGCGAAGGCGAAGGCGAAGGCGAAGGCGAAGGCGAAGGCGAAGGCGAAGGCGAAGGCGAAGGCGAAGGCGAAGGCGAAGGCGAAGGCGAAGGCGAAGGCGAAGGCGAAGGCGAAGGCGAAGGCGAAGGCGAAGGCGAAGGCGAAGGCGAAGGCGAAGGCGAAGGCGAAGGCGAAGGCGAAGGCGAAGGCGAAGGCGAAGGCGAAGGCGAAGGCGAAGGCGAAGGCGAAGGCGAAGGCGAAGGCGAAGGCGAAGGCGAAGGCGAAGGCGAAGGCGAAGGCGAAGGCGAAGGCGAAGGCGAAGGCGAAGGCGAAGGCGAAGGCGAAGGCGAAGGCGAAGGCGAAGGCGAAGGCGAAGGCGAAGGCGAAGGCGAAGGCGAAGGCGAAGGCGAAGGCGAAGGCGAAGGCGAAGGCGAAGGCGAAGGCGAAGGCGAAGGCGAAGGCGAAGGCGAAGGCGAAGGCGAAGGCGAAGGCGAAGGCGAAGGCGAAGGCGAAGGCGAAGGCGAAGGCGAAGGCGAAGGCGAAGGCGAAGGCGAAGGCGAAGGCGAAGGCGAAGGCGAAGGCGAAGGCGAAGGCGAAGGCGAAGGCGAAGGCGAAGGCGAAGGCGAAGGCGAAGGCGAAGGCGAAGGCGAAGGCGAAGGCGAAGGCGAAGGCGAAGGCGAAGGCGAAGGCGAAGGCGAAGGCGAAGGCGAAGGCGAAGGCGAAGGCGAAGGCGAAGGCGAAGGCGAAGGCGAAGGCGAAGGCGAAGGCGAAGGCGAAGGCGAAGGCGAAGGCGAAGGCGAAGGCGAAGGCGAAGGCGAAGGCGAAGGCGAAGGCGAAGGCGAAGGCGAAGGCGAAGGCGAAGGCGAAGGCGAAGGCGAAGGCGAAGGCGAAGGCGAAGGCGAAGGCGAAGGCGAAGGCGAAGGCGAAGGCGAAGGCGAAGGCGAAGGCGAAGGCGAAGGCGAAGGCGAAGGCGAAGGCGAAGGCGAAGGCGAAGGCGAAGGCGAAGGCGAAGGCGAAGGCGAAGGCGAAGGCGAAGGCGAAGGCGAAGGCGAAGGCGAAGGCGAAGGCGAAGGCGAAGGCGAAGGCGAAGGCGAAGGCGAAGGCGAAGGCGAAGGCGAAGGCGAAGGCGAAGGCGAAGGCGAAGGCGAAGGCGAAGGCGAAGGCGAAGGCGAAGGCGAAGGCGAAGGCGAAGGCGAAGGCGAAGGCGAAGGCGAAGGCGAAGGCGAAGGCGAAGGCGAAGGCGAAGGCGAAGGCGAAGGCGAAGGCGAAGGCGAAGGCGAAGGCGAAGGCGAAGGCGAAGGCGAAGGCGAAGGCGAAGGCGAAGGCGAAGGCGAAGGCGAAGGCGAAGGCGAAGGCGAAGGCGAAGGCGAAGGCGAAGGCGAAGGCGAAGGCGAAGGCGAAGGCGAAGGCGAAGGCGAAGGCGAAGGCGAAGGCGAAGGCGAAGGCGAAGGCGAAGGCGAAGGCGAAGGCGAAGGCGAAGGCGAAGGCGAAGGCGAAGGCGAAGGCGAAGGCGAAGGCGAAGGCGAAGGCGAAGGCGAAGGCGAAGGCGAAGGCGAAGGCGAAGGCGAAGGCGAAGGCGAAGGCGAAGGCGAAGGCGAAGGCGAAGGCGAAGGCGAAGGCGAAGGCGAAGGCGAAGGCGAAGGCGAAGGCGAAGGCGAAGGCGAAGGCGAAGGCGAAGGCGAAGGCGAAGGCGAAGGCGAAGGCGAAGGCGAAGGCGAAGGCGAAGGCGAAGGCGAAGGCGAAGGCGAAGGCGAAGGCGAAGGCGAAGGCGAAGGCGAAGGCGAAGGCGAAGGCGAAGGCGAAGGCGAAGGCGAAGGCGAAGGCGAAGGCGAAGGCGAAGGCGAAGGCGAAGGCGAAGGCGAAGGCGAAGGCGAAGGCGAAGGCGAAGGCGAAGGCGAAGGCGAAGGCGAAGGCGAAGGCGAAGGCGAAGGCGAAGGCGAAGGCGAAGGCGAAGGCGAAGGCGAAGGCGAAGGCGAAGGCGAAGGCGAAGGCGAAGGCGAAGGCGAAGGCGAAGGCGAAGGCGAAGGCGAAGGCGAAGGCGAAGGCGAAGGCGAAGGCGAAGGCGAAGGCGAAGGCGAAGGCGAAGGCGAAGGCGAAGGCGAAGGCGAAGGCGAAGGCGAAGGCGAAGGCGAAGGCGAAGGCGAAGGCGAAGGCGAAGGCGAAGGCGAAGGCGAAGGCGAAGGCGAAGGCGAAGGCGAAGGCGAAGGCGAAGGCGAAGGCGAAGGCGAAGGCGAAGGCGAAGGCGAAGGCGAAGGCGAAGGCGAAGGCGAAGGCGAAGGCGAAGGCGAAGGCGAAGGCGAAGGCGAAGGCGAAGGCGAAGGCGAAGGCGAAGGCGAAGGCGAAGGCGAAGGCGAAGGCGAAGGCGAAGGCGAAGAAGGCGAAGGCGAAGGCGAAGGCGAAGGCGAAGGCGAAGGCGAAGGCGAAGGCGAAGGCGAAGGCGAAGGCGAAGGCGAAGGCGAAGGCGAAGGCGAAGGCGAAGGCGAAGGCGAAGGCGAAGGCGAAGGCGAAGGCGAAGGCGAAGGCGAAGGCGAAGGCGAAGGCGAAGGCGAAGGCGAAGGCGAAGGCGAAGGCGAAGGCGAAGGCGAAGGCGAAGGCGAAGGCGAAGGCGAAGGCGAAGGCGAAGGCGAAGGCGAAGGCGAAGGCGAAGGCGAAGGCGAAGGCGAAGGCGAAGGCGAAGGCGAAGGCGAAGGCGAAGGCGAAGGCGAAGGCGAAGGCGAAGGCGAAGGCGAAGGCGAAGGCGAAGGCGAAGGCGAAGGCGAAGGCGAAGGCGAAGGCGAAGGCGAAGGCGAAGGCGAAGGCGAAGGCGAAGGCGAAGGCGAAGGCGAAGGCGAAGGCGAAGGCGAAGGCGAAGGCGAAGGCGAAGGCGAAGGCGAAGGCGAAGGCGAAGGCGAAGGCGAAGGCGAAGGCGAAGGCGAAGGCGAAGGCGAAGGCGAAGGCGAAGGCGAAGGCGAAGGCGAAGGCGAAGGCGAAGGCGAAGGCGAAGGCGAAGGCGAAGGCGAAGGCGAAGGCGAAGGCGAAGGCGAAGGCGAAGGCGAAGGCGAAGGCGAAGGCGAAGGCGAAGGCGAAGGCGAAGGCGAAGGCGAAGGCGAAGGCGAAGGCGAAGGCGAAGGCGAAGGCGAAGGCGAAGGCGAAGGCGAAGGCGAAGGCGAAGGCGAAGGCGAAGGCGAAGGCGAAGGCGAAGGCGAAGGCGAAGGCGAAGGCGAAGGCGAAGGCGAAGGCGAAGGCGAAGGCGAAGGCGAAGGCGAAGGCGAAGGCGAAGGCGAAGGCGAAGGCGAAGGCGAAGGCGAAGGCGAAGGCGAAGGCGAAGGCGAAGGCGAAGGCGAAGGCGAAGGCGAAGGCGAAGGCGAAGGCGAAGGCGAAGGCGAAGGCGAAGGCGAAGGCGAAGGCGAAGGCGAAGGCGAAGGCGAAGGCGAAGGCGAAGGCGAAGGCGAAGGCGAAGGCGAAGGCGAAGGCGAAGGCGAAGGCGAAGGCGAAGGCGAAGGCGAAGGCGAAGGCGAAGGCGAAGGCGAAGGCGAAGGCGAAGGCGAAGGCGAAGGCGAAGGCGAAGGCGAAGGCGAAGGCGAAGGCGAAGGCGAAGGCGAAGGCGAAGGCGAAGGCGAAGGCGAAGGCGAAGGCGAAGGCGAAGGCGAAGGCGAAGGCGAAGGCGAAGGCGAAGGCGAAGGCGAAGGCGAAGGCGAAGGCGAAGGCGAAGGCGAAGGCGAAGGCGAAGGCGAAGGCGAAGGCGAAGGCGAAGGCGAAGGCGAAGGCGAAGGCGAAGGCGAAGGCGAAGGCGAAGGCGAAGGCGAAGGCGAAGGCGAAGGCGAAGGCGAAGGCGAAGGCGAAGGCGAAGGCGAAGGCGAAGGCGAAGGCGAAGGCGAAGGCGAAGGCGAAGGCGAAGGCGAAGGCGAAGGCGAAGGCGAAGGCGAAGGCGAAGGCGAAGGCGAAGGCGAAGGCGAAGGCGAAGGCGAAGGCGAAGGCGAAGGCGAAGGCGAAGGCG
>CAWLCU010000518.1:2558950-2566450 GCA_963855975.1 Andrena chrysosceles
GACGAAGACGAAGACGAAGACGAAGACGAAGACGAAGACGAAGACGAAGACGAAGACGAAGACGAAGACGAAGACGAAGACGAAGACGAAGACGAAGACGAAGACGAAGACGAAGACGAAGACGAAGACGAAGACGAAGACGAAGACGAAGACGAAGACGAAGACGAAGACGAAGACGAAGACGAAGACGAAGACGAAGACGAAGACGAAGACGAAGACGAAGACGAAGACGAAGACGAAGACGAAGACGAAGACGAAGACGAAGACGAAGACGAAGACGAAGACGAAGACGAAGACGAAGACGAAGACGAAGACGAAGACGAAGACGAAGACGAAGACGAAGACGAAGACGAAGACGAAGACGAAGACGAAGACGAAGACGAAGACGAAGACGAAGACGAAGACGAAGACGAAGACGAAGACGAAGACGAAGACGAAGACGAAGACGAAGACGAAGACGAAGACGAAGACGAAGACGAAGACGAAGACGAAGACGAAGACGAAGACGAAGACGAAGACGAAGACGAAGACGAAGACGAAGACGAAGACGAAGACGAAGACGAAGACGAAGACGAAGACGAAGACGAAGACGAAGACGAAGACGAAGACGAAGACGAAGACGAAGACGAAGACGAAGACGAAGACGAAGACGAAGACGAAGACGAAGACGAAGACGAAGACGAAGACGAAGACGAAGACGAAGACGAAGACGAAGACGAAGACGAAGACGAAGACGAAGACGAAGACGAAGACGAAGACGAAGACGAAGACGAAGACGAAGACGAAGACGAAGACGAAGACGAAGACGAAGACGAAGACGAAGACGAAGACGAAGACGAAGACGAAGACGAAGACGAAGACGAAGACGAAGACGAAGACGAAGACGAAGACGAAGACGAAGACGAAGACGAAGACGAAGACGAAGACGAAGACGAAGACGAAGACGAAGACGAAGACGAAGACGAAGACGAAGACGAAGACGAAGACGAAGACGAAGACGAAGACGAAGACGAAGACGAAGACGAAGACGAAGACGAAGACGAAGACGAAGACGAAGACGAAGACGAAGACGAAGACGAAGACGAAGACGAAGACGAAGACGAAGACGAAGACGAAGACGAAGACGAAGACGAAGACGAAGACGAAGACGAAGACGAAGACGAAGACGAAGACGAAGACGAAGACGAAGACGAAGACGAAGACGAAGACGAAGACGAAGACGAAGACGAAGACGAAGACGAAGACGAAGACGAAGACGAAGACGAAGACGAAGACGAAGACGAAGACGAAGACGAAGACGAAGACGAAGACGAAGACGAAGACGAAGACGAAGACGAAGACGAAGACGAAGACGAAGACGAAGACGAAGACGAAGACGAAGACGAAGACGAAGACGAAGACGAAGACGAAGACGAAGACGAAGACGAAGACGAAGACGAAGACGAAGACGAAGACGAAGACGAAGACGAAGACGAAGACGAAGACGAAGACGAAGACGAAGACGAAGACGAAGACGAAGACGAAGACGAAGACGAAGACGAAGACGAAGACGAAGACGAAGACGAAGACGAAGACGAAGACGAAGACGAAGACGAAGACGAAGACGAAGACGAAGACGAAGACGAAGACGAAGACGAAGACGAAGACGAAGACGAAGACGAAGACGAAGACGAAGACGAAGACGAAGACGAAGACGAAGACGAAGACGAAGACGAAGACGAAGACGAAGACGAAGACGAAGACGAAGACGAAGACGAAGACGAAGACGAAGACGAAGACGAAGACGAAGACGAAGACGAAGACGAAGACGAAGACGAAGACGAAGACGAAGACGAAGACGAAGACGAAGACGAAGACGAAGACGAAGACGAAGACGAAGACGAAGACGAAGACGAAGACGAAGACGAAGACGAAGACGAAGACGAAGACGAAGACGAAGACGAAGACGAAGACGAAGACGAAGACGAAGACGAAGACGAAGACGAAGACGAAGACGAAGACGAAGACGAAGACGAAGACGAAGACGAAGACGAAGACGAAGACGAAGACGAAGACGAAGACGAAGACGAAGACGAAGACGAAGACGAAGACGAAGACGAAGACGAAGACGAAGACGAAGACGAAGACGAAGACGAAGACGAAGACGAAGACGAAGACGAAGACGAAGACGAAGACGAAGACGAAGACGAAGACGAAGACGAAGACGAAGACGAAGACGAAGACGAAGACGAAGACGAAGACGAAGACGAAGACGAAGACGAAGACGAAGACGAAGACGAAGACGAAGACGAAGACGAAGACGAAGACGAAGACGAAGACGAAGACGAAGACGAAGACGAAGACGAAGACGAAGACGAAGACGAAGACGAAGACGAAGACGAAGACGAAGACGAAGACGAAGACGAAGACGAAGACGAAGACGAAGACGAAGACGAAGACGAAGACGAAGACGAAGACGAAGACGAAGACGAAGACGAAGACGAAGACGAAGACGAAGACGAAGACGAAGACGAAGACGAAGACGAAGACGAAGACGAAGACGAAGACGAAGACGAAGACGAAGACGAAGACGAAGACGAAGACGAAGACGAAGACGAAGACGAAGACGAAGACGAAGACGAAGACGAAGACGAAGACGAAGACGAAGACGAAGACGAAGACGAAGACGAAGACGAAGACGAAGACGAAGACGAAGACGAAGACGAAGACGAAGACGAAGACGAAGACGAAGACGAAGACGAAGACGAAGACGAAGACGAAGACGAAGACGAAGACGAAGACGAAGACGAAGACGAAGACGAAGACGAAGACGAAGACGAAGACGAAGACGAAGACGAAGACGAAGACGAAGACGAAGACGAAGACGAAGACGAAGACGAAGACGAAGACGAAGACGAAGACGAAGACGAAGACGAAGACGAAGACGAAGACGAAGACGAAGACGAAGACGAAGACGAAGACGAAGACGAAGACGAAGACGAAGACGAAGACGAAGACGAAGACGAAGACGAAGACGAAGACGAAGACGAAGACGAAGACGAAGACGAAGACGAAGACGAAGACGAAGACGAAGACGAAGACGAAGACGAAGACGAAGACGAAGACGAAGACGAAGACGAAGACGAAGACGAAGACGAAGACGAAGACGAAGACGAAGACGAAGACGAAGACGAAGACGAAGACGAAGACGAAGACGAAGACGAAGACGAAGACGAAGACGAAGACGAAGACGAAGACGAAGACGAAGACGAAGACGAAGACGAAGACGAAGACGAAGACGAAGACGAAGACGAAGACGAAGACGAAGACGAAGACGAAGACGAAGACGAAGACGAAGACGAAGACGAAGACGAAGACGAAGACGAAGACGAAGACGAAGACGAAGACGAAGACGAAGACGAAGACGAAGACGAAGACGAAGACGAAGACGAAGACGAAGACGAAGACGAAGACGAAGACGAAGACGAAGACGAAGACGAAGACGAAGACGAAGACGAAGACGAAGACGAAGACGAAGACGAAGACGAAGACGAAGACGAAGACGAAGACGAAGACGAAGACGAAGACGAAGACGAAGACGAAGACGAAGACGAAGACGAAGACGAAGACGAAGACGAAGACGAAGACGAAGACGAAGACGAAGACGAAGACGAAGACGAAGACGAAGACGAAGACGAAGACGAAGACGAAGACGAAGACGAAGACGAAGACGAAGACGAAGACGAAGACGAAGACGAAGACGAAGACGAAGACGAAGACGAAGACGAAGACGAAGACGAAGACGAAGACGAAGACGAAGACGAAGACGAAGACGAAGACGAAGACGAAGACGAAGACGAAGACGAAGACGAAGACGAAGACGAAGACGAAGACGAAGACGAAGACGAAGACGAAGACGAAGACGAAGACGAAGACGAAGACGAAGACGAAGACGAAGACGAAGACGAAGACGAAGACGAAGACGAAGACGAAGACGAAGACGAAGACGAAGACGAAGACGAAGACGAAGACGAAGACGAAGACGAAGACGAAGACGAAGACGAAGACGAAGACGAAGACGAAGACGAAGACGAAGACGAAGACGAAGACGAAGACGAAGACGAAGACGAAGACGAAGACGAAGACGAAGACGAAGACGAAGACGAAGACGAAGACGAAGACGAAGACGAAGACGAAGACGAAGACGAAGACGAAGACGAAGACGAAGACGAAGACGAAGACGAAGACGAAGACGAAGACGAAGACGAAGACGAAGACGAAGACGAAGACGAAGACGAAGACGAAGACGAAGACGAAGACGAAGACGAAGACGAAGACGAAGACGAAGACGAAGACGAAGACGAAGACGAAGACGAAGACGAAGACGAAGACGAAGACGAAGACGAAGACGAAGACGAAGACGAAGACGAAGACGAAGACGAAGACGAAGACGAAGACGAAGACGAAGACGAAGACGAAGACGAAGACGAAGACGAAGACGAAGACGAAGACGAAGACGAAGACGAAGACGAAGACGAAGACGAAGACGAAGACGAAGACGAAGACGAAGACGAAGACGAAGACGAAGACGAAGACGAAGACGAAGACGAAGACGAAGACGAAGACGAAGACGAAGACGAAGACGAAGACGAAGACGAAGACGAAGACGAAGACGAAGACGAAGACGAAGACGAAGACGAAGACGAAGACGAAGACGAAGACGAAGACGAAGACGAAGACGAAGACGAAGACGAAGACGAAGACGAAGACGAAGACGAAGACGAAGACGAAGACGAAGACGAAGACGAAGACGAAGACGAAGACGAAGACGAAGACGAAGACGAAGACGAAGACGAAGACGAAGACGAAGACGAAGACGAAGACGAAGACGAAGACGAAGACGAAGACGAAGACGAAGACGAAGACGAAGACGAAGACGAAGACGAAGACGAAGACGAAGACGAAGACGAAGACGAAGACGAAGACGAAGACGAAGACGAAGACGAAGACGAAGACGAAGACGAAGACGAAGACGAAGACGAAGACGAAGACGAAGACGAAGACGAAGACGAAGACGAAGACGAAGACGAAGACGAAGACGAAGACGAAGACGAAGACGAAGACGAAGACGAAGACGAAGACGAAGACGAAGACGAAGACGAAGACGAAGACGAAGACGAAGACGAAGACGAAGACGAAGACGAAGACGAAGACGAAGACGAAGACGAAGACGAAGACGAAGACGAAGACGAAGACGAAGACGAAGACGAAGACGAAGACGAAGACGAAGACGAAGACGAAGACGAAGACGAAGACGAAGACGAAGACGAAGACGAAGACGAAGACGAAGACGAAGACGAAGACGAAGACGAAGACGAAGACGAAGACGAAGACGAAGACGAAGACGAAGACGAAGACGAAGACGAAGACGAAGACGAAGACGAAGACGAAGACGAAGACGAAGACGAAGACGAAGACGAAGACGAAGACGAAGACGAAGACGAAGACGAAGACGAAGACGAAGACGAAGACGAAGACGAAGACGAAGACGAAGACGAAGACGAAGACGAAGACGAAGACGAAGACGAAGACGAAGACGAAGACGAAGACGAAGACGAAGACGAAGACGAAGACGAAGACGAAGACGAAGACGAAGACGAAGACGAAGACGAAGACGAAGACGAAGACGAAGACGAAGACGAAGACGAAGACGAAGACGAAGACGAAGACGAAGACGAAGACGAAGACGAAGACGAAGACGAAGACGAAGACGAAGACGAAGACGAAGACGAAGACGAAGACGAAGACGAAGACGAAGACGAAGACGAAGACGAAGACGAAGACGAAGACGAAGACGAAGACGAAGACGAAGACGAAGACGAAGACGAAGACGAAGACGAAGACGAAGACGAAGACGAAGACGAAGACGAAGACGAAGACGAAGACGAAGACGAAGACGAAGACGAAGACGAAGACGAAGACGAAGACGAAGACGAAGACGAAGACGAAGACGAAGACGAAGACGAAGACGAAGACGAAGACGAAGACGAAGACGAAGACGAAGACGAAGACGAAGACGAAGACGAAGACGAAGACGAAGACGAAGACGAAGACGAAGACGAAGACGAAGACGAAGACGAAGACGAAGACGAAGACGAAGACGAAGACGAAGACGAAGACGAAGACGAAGACGAAGACGAAGACGAAGACGAAGACGAAGACGAAGACGAAGACGAAGACGAAGACGAAGACGAAGACGAAGACGAAGACGAAGACGAAGACGAAGACGAAGACGAAGACGAAGACGAAGACGAAGACGAAGACGAAGACGAAGACGAAGACGAAGACGAAGACGAAGACGAAGACGAAGACGAAGACGAAGACGAAGACGAAGACGAAGACGAAGACGAAGACGAAGACGAAGACGAAGACGAAGACGAAGACGAAGACGAAGACGAAGACGAAGACGAAGACGAAGACGAAGACGAAGACGAAGACGAAGACGAAGACGAAGACGAAGACGAAGACGAAGACGAAGACGAAGACGAAGACGAAGACGAAGACGAAGACGAAGACGAAGACGAAGACGAAGACGAAGACGAAGACGAAGACGAAGACGAAGACGAAGACGAAGACGAAGACGAAGACGAAGACGAAGACGAAGACGAAGACGAAGACGAAGACGAAGACGAAGACGAAGACGAAGACGAAGACGAAGACGAAGACGAAGACGAAGACGAAGACGAAGACGAAGACGAAGACGAAGACGAAGACGAAGACGAAGACGAAGACGAAGACGAAGACGAAGACGAAGACGAAGACGAAGACGAAGACGAAGACGAAGACGAAGACGAAGACGAAGACGAAGACGAAGACGAAGACGAAGACGAAGACGAAGACGAAGACGAAGACGAAGACGAAGACGAAGACGAAGACGAAGACGAAGACGAAGACGAAGACGAAGACGAAGACGAAGACGAAGACGAAGACGAAGACGAAGACGAAGACGAAGACGAAGACGAAGACGAAGACGAAGACGAAGACGAAGACGAAGACGAAGACGAAGACGAAGACGAAGACGAAGACGAAGACGAAGACGAAGACGAAGACGAAGACGAAGACGAAGACGAAGACGAAGACGAAGACGAAGACGAAGACGAAGACGAAGACGAAGACGAAGACGAAGACGAAGACGAAGACGAAGACGAAGACGAAGACGAAGACGAAGACGAAGACGAAGACGAAGACGAAGACGAAGACGAAGACGAAGACGAAGACGAAGACGAAGACGAAGACGAAGACGAAGACGAAGACGAAGACGAAGACGAAGACGAAGACGAAGACGAAGACGAAGACGAAGACGAAGACGAAGACGAAGACGAAGACGAAGACGAAGACGAAGACGAAGACGAAGACGAAGACGAAGACGAAGACGAAGACGAAGACGAAGACGAAGACGAAGACGAAGACGAAGACGAAGACGAAGACGAAGACGAAGACGAAGACGAAGACGAAGACGAA
>CAWLCU010000519.1:0-29834 GCA_963855975.1 Andrena chrysosceles
CCTTCATTCCATCATTCCTTCATTCCTTCATTCCTTCATTCCTTCATTCCTTCATTCCTTCATTCCTTCATTCCTTCATTCCTTCATTCCTTCATCCTTCATTCCTTCATTCCTACATTCCTTCACTCCTTCATTCCTTCATTCCTTCATTCCTTCATTCCTTCATTCCTTCATTCCTTCATTCCTTCATCCTTCATTCCTTCATTCCTTCATTCCTTCATTCCTTCATTCTTCCATTCCTTCATTCCTTCATTCCTTCATTCCTTCATTCCTTCATTCCTTCATTCCTTCATTCCTTCAATCCTTCATTCCTTCATCCTTCATTCCTTCATTCCTTCATTCCTCCATTCCTTCATTCCTTCATTCCTTCATTCCTTCATTCCTTCATTCCTTCATTCCTTCATTCCTTCATTCCTTCATTCCTTCATTCCTTCATTCCTTTCATCCTTTCATCCTTTCATCCATTCATCCTTTCATCCTTTCATCCTTTCATCCTTTCATCCTTTCATCCTTTCATCCTTTCATCCTTTCATCCTTTCATCCTTTCATCCTTTCATCCTTTCATCCTTTCATCCTTCATCCTTTAATTCCTTCATTCCTTCATTCCTTCATTCTTCCATTCCTTCATTCCTTCATTCCTACATTCCTTCATTCCTTCATTCCTACATCCCTTCATTCCTTCATTCCTTCATTCCTTCATTCCTTCATTCCTTCATTCCTTCATTCCTTCATTCCTTCAATCCTTCATTCCTTCATTCCTTCATTCCTTCATCCTTTCATCCTTTCATCCTTTCATCCTTTCATCCTTTCATCCTTTCATCCATTCATCCTTTCATCCTTTCATTCTTTCATCCTTTCATCCTTTCATTCTTTCATCCTTTCATCCTTTCATTCCATCATCCTTTCATTCTTTCATTCTTCATTCCTTCATTCCTCCATTCCTTCATTCCTTCATTCCTTCATTCCTTCATTCCTTCATTCCTTCATTCCTTCATTCCCTCATTCCTTCATTCCCTCATTCCTTCATTCCCTCATTCCCTCATTCCCACATTCCCTCATTCCTTCATTCCTTCATTCCATCATTCCTTCATTCCTTCATTCCTTCATTCCTTCATTCCTTCATTCCTTCATTCCTTCATTCCTTCATTCCTTCATCCTTCATTCCTTCATTCCTTCATTCCTTCATTCCTTCATTCCTTCATTCCCTCATTCCTTCATTCCCTCATTCCTTCATTCCATCATTCCCTCATTCCCACATTCCCTCATTCCTTCATTCCTTCATTCCATCATTCCTTCATTCCTTCATTCCTTCATTCCTTCATTCCTTCATTCCTTCATTCCTTCATTCCTTCATTCCTTCATCCTTCATTCCTTCATTCCTACATTCCTTCACTCCTTCATTCCTTCATTCCTTCATTCCTTCATTCCTTCATTCCTTCATTCCTTCATTCCTCCATCCTTCATTCCTTCATTCCTTCATTCCTTCATTCCTTCATTCTTCCATTCCTTCATTCCTTCATTCCTTCAGTCCTTCATTCCTTCATTCCTTCATTCCTTCATTCCTTCATTCCTTCATCCTTCATTCCTTCATTCCTTCATTCCTCCATTCCTTCATTCCTTCATTCCTTCATTCCTTCATTCCTTCATTCCTTCATTCCTTCATTCCTTCATTCCTTCATTCCTTCATTCCTTCATTCCTTTCATCCTTTCATCCTTTCATCCATTCATCCTTTCATCCTTTCATCCTTTCATCCTTTCATCCTTTCATCCTTTCATCCTTTCATCCTTTCATCCTTTCATCCTTTCATCCTTTCATCCTTTCATCCTTTCATCCTTTCATCCTTTCATCCTTCATCCTTTCATTCCTTCATTTCTTCATTCTTTCATTCTTCCATTCCTTCATTCCTTCATTCTTCCATTCCTTCATTCCTTCGTTCCTTCGTTCCTTCGTTCCTTCGTTCCTTCATTCCCTCATTCCCTCATTCCTTCATTCCTTCATTCCTTCATTCCTTCATTCCTTCATTCCTTCATTCCTTCATTCCTTCATTCCTTCATTCCTTCATTCCTTCATTCCCTCATTCCCTCATTCCCTCATTCCCTCATTCCCGCATTCCCTCATTCCCTCATTCCCTCATTCCCTCATTCCCTCATTCCCACATTCCCTCATTCCCTCATTCCCTCATTCCCTCATTCCCTCATTCCCTCATTCCTTCATTCCTTCATTCCTTCATTCCTTCGTTCCTTCGTTCCTTCGTTCCTTCGTTCCTTCGTTCCTTCGTTCCTTCGTTACTTCATTCCTTCATTCCTTCATTCCCTCATTCCCTCATTCCCTCATTCCTTCATTCCTTCATTCCTTCATTCCTTCATTCCTTCATTCCTTCATTCCTTCATTCCTTCATTCCTTCATTCCTTAATTCCTTCATTCCTTCATTCCTTCATTCCTTCATTCCTTCGTTCCTTCATTCCTTCATTCCTTCATTCCTTCATTCCTTCATTCCTTCATTCCTTCATTCCTTCATACCTTTCATCCTTTCATCCTTTCATTCTTTCATCCTTTCATCCTTTCATCCTTTCATCCTTCATCCTTTCATTCCTTCATTCCTTCATTCTTTCATTCTTCCATTCCTGCATTCCTTCATTCCTTCATTCCTTCATTCCTTCATTTCTTCATTCCTTCATCCGTTCATTCCTTCATTCCTTCATTCCATCATTCCTTCATTCCTTCATTCCTTCATTCCTTCATCCTTCATTCCTTCATTCCTTCATTTCTTCATTCCTTCATTCCTTCATTCCTTCATTCCTTCATTCCTTCATTCCTTCATTCCTTCATTCCTTCATTCCTTCATTCCTTCATTCCTTCATTCCTTCATTCCTTCATTCCTTCATTCCTTCATTCCTTCATTCCTTCATTCCTTCATTCCTTCATCCTTCATTCCTTCATTCCTACATTCCTTCATTCCTTCATTCCTTCATTACTTCATTCCTTCATTCCTTCATTCCTTCATTTCTTCATTCCTTCATTCCTTCATTCCTTCATTCCTTCATTCCTTCATTCCTTCATTCCTTCATTCCTTCATTCCTTTCATCCTTTCATCCTTTCATCCTTTCATCCTTTCATCCTTTCATCCTTTCATCCTTTCATCCTTTCATCCTTTCATCCTTTCATCCTTTCATCCTTTCATCCTTTCATCCTTTCATCCTTTCATACTTTCATCTTTTCATCCTTCATCCTTTCATTCCTTCATTCCTTCATTCTTTCATTCTTCCATTCCTTCATTCCTTCATTCCTTCATTCCTTCTTTCCATCATTCCTTCATTCCTTCATTCCTTCATTCCTTCCTTCCTTCATTCCTTCATTCCTTCATTCCTTCATTCCTTCATTCCTTCATTCCTTCATTCCTTCATTCCTTCATTCCTTCATTCCTTCATTCCTTCATTCCTTCATTCCTTCATTCCTTCATTCCTACATCCCTTCATTCCATCATTCCTTCATTCCTTCATTCCTTCATTCCTTCATTCCTTCATTCCTTCATTCCTTCATTCCTTCATTCCTTCTTTCCTTCATTCCTTCATTCCTTCATTCCTTCATTCCTTCTTTCCTTCATTCCTTCATTCCTACATTCCTTCATTCCTTCATTCCTTCATCCTTTCATCCTTTCATCCTTTCATCCTTTCATCCTTTCATCCTTTCATCCTTTCATCCTTTCATCCTTTCATCCTTTCATCCTTTCATCCTTTCATCCTTTCATCCTTTCATCCTTTCATCCTTTCACCCTATCATCCTTTCATCCTTTCATCCTTTCATCCTTTCATCCTTCATCCTTTCATTCCTTCATTCCTTCATTCTTTCATTCTTCCATTCCTGCATTCCTTCATTCCTTCATTCCTTCATTCCTTCATTCCATCATTCCTTCATTCCTTCATTCCTTCATTCCTTCATCCTTCATTCCTTCATTCCTTCATTCCTTCATTCCTTCATTCCTTCATTCCTTCATTCCTTCATTCCTTCATTCCTTCATTCCTTCATTCCTTCATTCCTTCATTCCTTTCATCCTTTCATCCTTTCATCCTTTCATCCTTTCATCCTTTCATCCTTTCATCATTTCATCCTTTCATCCTTTCATCCTTTCATCCTTTCATCCTTTCATCCTTCATCCTTTCATTCCTTCATTCCTTCATTCCTTCATTCCTTCATTCCTTCATTCTTCCATTCCTTCATTCCTTCATTCCTTCATTCCTTCATTCCTTCATTCCTACATCCCTTCATTCCTTCATTCCTTCATTCCTTCATTCCTTCATTCCTTCATTCCTTCATTCCTTCATTCCTTCAATCCTTCATTCCTTCATTCCTTCATTCCTTCATCCTTTCATCCTTTCATCCTTTCATCCTTTCATCCTTTCATCCTTTCATCCTTTCATCCTTTCATCCTTTCATTCTTTCATCCTTTCATCCTTTCATTCTTACATCCTTTCATCCTTTCATTCCTTCATCCTTTCATTCCTTCATCCTTTCATTCCTTCATCCTTTCATTCTTTCATTCTTCATTCCTTCATTCCTCCATTCCTTCATTCCTTCATTCCTTCATCCTTCATTCCTTCATTCCTTCATTCCTTCATTCCTTCATTCCTTCATTCCCTCATTCCCACATTCCCTCATTCCTTCATTCTTTCATTCCATCATTCCTTCATTCCTTCATTCCTTCATTCCTTCATTCCTTCATTCCTTCATTCCTTCATTCCTTCATTCCTTCATTCCTTCATCCTTCATTCCTTCATTCCTTCATTCCTTCATTCCTTCATTCCTTCATTCCCTCATTCCTTCATTCCCTCATTCCTTCATTCCCTCATTCCCTCATTCCCACATTCCCTCATTCCTTCATTCCTTCATTCCATCATTCCTTCATTCCTTCATTCCTTCATTCCTTCATTCCTTCATTCCTTCATTCCTTCATTCCTTCATTCCTTCATTCCTTCATTCCTTCATTCCTTCATTCCTTCATTCCTTCATTCCTTCATTCCTTCATCCTTCATTCCTTCATCCTTTCATCCTTTCATTCCTTCATTCCTTCATTCCTTCATTCCTTCATTCATCCATTCTTTAATGCCTTCATTCCATCATTCCTTCATTCCTTCATTCCTTCATTCCTTCATTACTTCATTCCTTCATTCCTTCATTCCTTCATTCCTTCATTCCTTCATTCCTTCATTCCTTCATTCCTTAATTCCTTCATTCCTTCATTCCTTCATTCCTTCATTCCTTCATTACTTCATTCCTTCATTCCTTCATTCCTTCATTCCTTCATTCCTTCATTCCTTCATTCCTTCATTCCTTCATTCCTTAATTCCTTCATTCCTTCATTCCTTCATTCCTTAATTCCTTCATTCCTTCATTCCTTCATTCCTTCATTCCTTCATTCCTTCATTCCTTCATTCCTTCATTCCTTCATTCCATCATTCCTTCATTCCTTCGTTCCTTCGTTCCTTCGTTCCTTCGTTCCTTCGTTCCTTCGTTCCTTTGTTACTTCATTCCTTCATTCCTTCATTCCCTCATTCCCTCATTCCCTCATTCCTTCATTCCTTCATTCCTTCATTCCTTCATTCCTTCATTCCTTCATTCCTTCATTCCTTCATCCTTTCATCCTTTCATCCTTTCATCCTTTCATCCTTTCAGCCTATCATTCTTTCATCCTTTCATCCTTTCATTCTTTAATCCTTCATCCTTTCATTCCTTCATTCCTTCATTCTTCCATTCCTTCATTCCTTCATTCCTTCATTTCTTCATTCCTTAATTCCTTCATTCCTTCATTCCTTCATTCCTTAATTCCTTCATTCCTTCATTCCTTAATTCCTTCATTCCTTCATTCCTTCATTCCTTCATTCCTTCATTCCTTCATTCCTTCATTCCTTCATTCCTTCATTCCATCATTCCTTCATTCCTTCATTCTTTCATTCCTTCATTCCTTCATTCCTTCATTCCTTCATTACTTCATTCCTTCATTCCTTCATTCCTTCATTCCTTCATTCCTTCATTCCTTCATTCCTTCATTCCTTAATTCCTTCATTCCTTCATTCCTTCATTCCTTAATTCCTTCATTCCTTCATTCCTTCATTCCTTCATTCCTTCATTCCTTCATTCCTTCATTCCTTCATTCCTTCATTCCTTCATTCCATCATTCCTTCATTCCTTCATTCCTTCATTCCTTCATTCCTTCATTCCTTCATTACTTCATTCCTTCATTCCTTCATTCCTTCATTCCCTCATTCCTTCATTCCCTCATTCCCTCATTCCCTCATTCCCTCATTCCCTCATTCCCTCATTTCTTCATTCCTTCATTCCTTCATTCCTTCATTCCTTCATTCCTTCATTCCTTCATTCCTTCCTTCCTTCATTCCTTCATTCCTTCATTCCTTCATTCCTTCATTCCTTCATTCCTTCATTCCTTCATTCCTTCAGTCCTTCATTCCTTCATTCCTTCATTCCTACATCCCTTCATTCCATCATTCCCTCATTCCTTCATTCCTTCATTCCTTCATTCCTTCATTCCTTCATTCCTTCATTCCTTCATTCCTTCATTCTTTCATTCTTCCATTCCTGCATTCCTTCATTCCTTCATTCCTTCATTCCTTCATTCCTTCATTCCTTCATTCCTTCATTCCATCATTCCTTCATTCCTTCATTCCTTCATTCCTTCATTCCTTCATCCTTCATTCCTACATCCCTTCATTCCTTCATTCCTTCATTCCTTCATTCCTTCATTCCTTCATTCCTTCATTCCTTCAATCCTTCATTCCTTCATTCCTTCATTCCTTCATCCTTTCATCCTTTCATCCTTTCATCCTTTCATCCTTTCATCCTTTCATCCTTTCATCCTTTCATCCTTTCATCCTTTCATCCTTTCATCCTTTCATCCTTTCATCCTTTCATCCTTTCATGCTTTCATCCTTTCATCCTTTCATTCTTTCATCCTTTCATCCTTTCATCCTTTCATCCTATCATCCTTTCATCCTTTCATCCTTTCATCCTTCATCCTTTCATTCCTTCATTCCTTCATTCTTTCATTCTTCCATTCTTCCATTCCTTCATTCCTTCATTCCTTCATTCCTTCATTCCTTCTTTCCATCATTCCTTCATTCCTTCATTCCTTCATTCCTTCCTTATTTCATTCCTTCATTCCTTCATTCCTTCATTCCTTCCTTATTTCATTCCTTCATTCCTTCATTCCTTCATTCCTTCATTCCTTCATTCCTTCATTCCTTCATTCCTTCATTCCTTCATTCCTACATCCCTTCATTCCATCATTCCTTCATTCCTTCATCCTTCATTCCTTCATTCCTTCATTCCTTCATTCCTTCATTCCTTCATTCCCTCATTCCTTCATTCCCTCATTCCCTCATTCCCACATTCCCTCATTCCTTCATTCCTTCATTCCATCATTCCTTCATTCCTTCATTCCTTCATTCCTTCATTCCTTCATTCCTTCATTCCTTCATTCCTTCATCCTTCATTCCTTCATTCCTACATTCCTTCATTCCTTCATTCCTTCATTCCTTCATTCCTTCATTCCTTCATTCCTTCATTCCTTCATCCTTCATTCCCTCATTCCCTCATTCCCTCATTCCTTCATTCCTTCATTCCTTCATTCCTTCATTCCTTCATTCCTTCATTCCTTCATCCTTTCATCCTTTCATCCTTTCATCCTTTCAGCCTATCATTCTTTCATCCTTTCATCCTTTCATCCTTTAATCCTTCATCCTTTCATTCCTTCATTACTTCATTCTTCCATTCCTTCATTCCTTCATTCCTGCATTCCTTCATTCCTTAATTCCTTCATTCCTTCATTCCTTCATTCCTTAATTCCTTCATTCCTTCATTCCATCATTCCTTCATTCCTTCATTCCTTCATTCCTTCATTCCTTCATTCCATCATTCCTTCATTCCTTCATTCCTTCATTCCTTCATTCCTTCATTCCTTCATTCCTTCATTACTTCATTCCTTCATTCCTTCATTCCTTCATTCCTTCATTCCTTCATTCCTTCATTCCTTCATTCCTTCATTCCTTCATTCCTTCATTCCTTCATTCCTTCATTCCTTCATTCCTTCATTCCTTCACTCCTTCATTCCTTCATTCCTCCATTCCTTCACTCCTTCATTGCTTCATTGCTTCATTCCTTCATTCCTTCATTCCCTCATTCCCTCATTCCCTCATTCCCTCATTCCCTCATTCCGTCATTCCCTCATTCCTTCATTCCTTCATTCCTTCATTCCTTCATTCCTTCATTCCTTCATTCCTTCATTCCTTCATTCCTTCATTCCTTCATTCCTTAATTCCTTCATTCCTTCATTCCTTCATTCCTTAATTCCTTCATTCCTTCATTCCTTCATTCCTTCATTCCTTCATTCCTTCATTCCTTCATTCCATCATTCCTTCATTCCTTCGTTCCTTCGTTCCTTCGTTCCTTCGTTCCTTCGTTACTTCATTCCTTCATTCCTTCATTCCCTCATTCCCTCATTCCCTCATTCCTTCATTCCTACGTTCCTTCGTTCCTTCATTCCTTCGTTCCTTCATTTCTTCATTCCTTCATTCCTTCATTCCTTCATTCCTTCATTCCTTCATTCCTTCATTCCTTCATTCCTTCATTCCTTCATTCCTTCATTCCTTCATTCCTTCATCCTTCATTCCTTCATCCTTTCATCCTTTCATTCCTTCAATCCTTCATTCCTTCATTCCTTCATTCCTTCATTCATCCATTCTTTCATGCCTTCATTCCTTCATTCCTTCATTCCTTCATTCCTTCATTCCTTCATTCCTTCATTCCTTCATTCCTTCATTCCTTCATTCCTTCATTTATCCATTATTTCATTCCTTCATTCCTTCATTCCTTCATTCCTTCATTCCTTCATTCCTTCATTCCTTCATTCCTTCATTCCTTCATTACTTCATTCCTTCATTCCTTCATTCCTTCATTCCTTCATTCCTTCATTCCTTCATTCCTTCATTCCTTCATTCCTTCATTCCTTCATTCCTTCATTCCTTCATTCCTTCATTCCTTCATTCCTTCATTCCTTCATTCCTTCATTCCTTCAATCCTTCATTCCTTCATTCCTTCATTCCTTCATTCCTTCATCCTTTCATCGTTTCATCCTTTCATCCTTTCATTCTTTCATCCTTTCATCCTTTCATTCATTCATCCTTTCATCCTTTCATTCCTTCATCCTTTCATTCCTTCATCCTTTCATTCTTTCATTCTTCATTCCTTCATTCCTCCATTCCTTCATTCCTTCATTCCTTCATTCCTTCATTCCTTCATTCCTTCATTCCTTCATTCCTTCATTCCTTCATTCCTTCATTCCTTCATTCCCTCATTCCTTCATTCCCTCATTCCTTCATTCCCTCATTCCCTCATTCCCTCATTCCTTCATTCCTACGTTCCTTCGTTCCTTCATTCCTTCATTCCTTCGTTCCTTCATTTCTTCATTCCTTCATTCCTTCATTCCTTCATTCCTTCATTCCTTCATTCCTTCATTCCTTCATTCCTTCATTCCTTCATTCCTTCATTCCTTCATTCCTTCATTCCTTCATTCCTTCATTCCTTCATTCCTTCATCCTTCATTCCTTCATCCTTTCATCCTTTCATTCCTTCATTCTTTCATTCCTTCATTCCTTCATTCATCCATTCTTTCATGCCTTCATTCCTTCATACCTTCATTCCTTCATTCCTTCATTCCTTCATTCCTTCATTCCTTCATTCCTTCATTTATCCATTATTTCATTCCTTCATTCCTTCATTCCTTCATCCTTTCATTCCTTCATTCCTTCATTCCTTCATTCTTCCATTCCTTCATTCCTTCATTCCTACATTCCTTCATTCCTTCATTCCTACATCCCTTCATTCCTTCATTCCTTCATTCCTTCATTCCTTCATTCCTTCATTCCTTCAATCCTTCATTCCTTCATTCCTTCATTCCTTCATCCTTTCATCCTTTCATCCTTTCATCCTTTCATCCTTTCATCCTTTCATCCTTTCATCCTTTCATCCTTTCATCCTTTCATTCTTTCATCCTTTCATCCTTTCATTCTTTCATCCTTTCATCCTTTCATTCCTTCATCCTTTCATTCCTTCATCCTTTCATTCTTTCATTCTTCATTCCTTCATTCCTCCATTCCTTCATTCCTTCATTCCTTCATTCCTTCATTCCTTCATTCCTTCATTCCATCATTCCTTCATTCCTTTATTCCTTCATTCCTTCATTCCCTCATTCCTTCATTCCCTCATTCCTTCATTCCCTCATTCCCTCATTCCCACATTCCCACATTCCCTCATTCCTTCATTCCTTCATTCCATCATTCCTTCATTCCTTCATTCCTTCATTCCTTCATTCCTTCATTCCTTCATTCCTTCATCCTTCATTCCTTCATTCCTTCATTCCTTCATTCCTTCATTCCTTCATTCCCTCATTCCTTCATTCCCTCATTCCCTCATTCCCACATTCCCTCATTCCTTCATTCCTTCATTCCATCATTCCTTCATTCCTTCATTCCTTCATTCCTTCATTCCTTCATTCCTTCATTCCTTCATCCTTCATTCCTTCATTCCTACATTCCTTCATTCCTTCATTCCTTCATTCCTTCATTCCTTCATTCCTTCATTCCTTCATTCCTTCATTCCTTCATCCTTCATTCTTTCATTCCTTCATTCCTTCATTCCTTCATTCCTTCATTCCTTCATTCCTTCATTCCTTCATCCTTCATTCCTACATTCCTTCATTCCTACATTCCTTCATTCCTTCATTCCTTCATTCCTTCATTCCTTCGTCCTTCATTCCTTCATTCCTTCATTCCTTCATTCCTTCATTCCTTCATTCCTTCATTCCTTCATTCCTTCATTCCTTCATTCCTTCATTCCTTTCATCCTTTCATCCTTTCATCCTTTCATCCTTTCATCCTTTCATCCTTTCATCCTTTCATCCTTTCATCCTTTCATCCTTTCATCCTTTCATCCTTTCATCCTTTCATCCTTTCATCCTTTCATCCTTTCATCCTTTCATTCTTTCATCCTTTCATCCTTTCATTCTTTCATCCTTTCATCCTTTCATTCCTTCATCCTTTCATTCTTTCATTCTTCATTCCTTCATTCCTCCATTCCTTCATTCCTTCATTCCTTCATTCCTTCATTCCTTCATTCCTTCATTCCTTCATTCCCTCATTCCTTCATTCCCTCATTCCTTCATTCCTTCATTCCTTCATTCCTTCATTCCTTCATTCCTTCATTCCTTCATTCCTTCATTCCTACATCCCTTCATTCCATCATTCCTTCATTCCTTCATTCCTTCGTTCCTTCGTTCCTTCGTTCCTTCGTTCCTTCGTTACTTCATTCCTTCATTCCTTCATTCCCTCATTCCCTCATTCCCTCATTCCTTCATTCCTTCATTCCTTCATTCCTTCATTCCTTCATTCCTTCATTCCTTCATTCCTTCATTCCTTCATTCCTTCATTCCTTCATTCCTTCATTCCTTCATTCCTTCATTCCTTCATTCCTTCATTCCTTCATTCCTTCATTCCTTCATTCCTTCATTCCTTCATTCCTTCATTCCTTCATTCCTTCATTCCTTCATTCCTTCATTCCTTCATTCCTTCATTCCTTCATTCCTTCATTCCTTCATTCCCTCATTCCTTCATTCCCTCATTCCTTCATTCCCTCATTCCCTCATTCCCACATTCCCACATTCCCTCATTCCTTCATTCCTTCATTCCATCATTCCTTCATTCCTTCATTCCTTCATTCCTTCATTCCTTCATTCCTTCATTCCTTCATCCTTCATTCCTTCATTCCTTCATTCCTTCATTCCTTCATTCCTTCATTCCCTCATTCCTTCATTCCCTCATTCCTTCATTCCCTCATTCCCTCATTCCCACATTCCCTCATTCCTTCATTCCTTCATTCCATCATTCCTTCATTCCTTCATTCCTTCATTCCTTCATTCCTTCATTCCTTTCATCCTTTCATCCTTTCATCCTTTCATCCTTTCATCCTTTCATCCTTTCATCCTTTCATCCTTTCATCCTTTCATCCTTTCATCCTTTCATCCTTTCATCCTTTCATCCTTTCATCCTTTCATCCTTTCATCCTTTCATCCTTTCATCCTTCATCCTTTCATTCCTTCATTCCTTCATTCCTTCATTCTTCCATTCCTTCATTCCTTCATTCCTACATTCCTTCATTCCTTCATTCCTACATCCCTTCATTCCTTCATTCCTTCATTCCTTCATTCCTTCATTCCTTCATTCCTTCATTCCTTCAATCCTTCATTCCTTCATTCCTTCATTCCTTCATCCTTTCATCCTTTCATCCTTTCATCCTTTCATCCTTTCATCCTTTCATCCTTTCATCCTTTCATCCTTTCATCCTTTCATTCTTACATCCTTTCATCCTTTCATTCTTTCATCCTTTCATCCTTTCATTCCTTCATCCTTTCATTCCTTCATCCTTTCATTCTTTCATTCTTCATTCCTTCATTCCTCCATTCCTTCATTCCTTCATTCCTTCATTCCTTCATTCCTTCATTCCTTCATTCCATCATTCCTTCATTCCTTCATTCCTTCATTCCTTCATTCCCTCATTCCTTCATTCCCTCATTCCTTCATTCCCTCATTCCCTCATTCCCACATTCCCACATTCCCTCATTCCTTCATTCCTTCATTCCATCATTCCTTCATTCCTTCATTCCTTCATTCCTTCATTCCTTCATTCCTTCATTCCTTCATTCCTTCATTCCTTCATTCCTTCATTCCTTCATTCCTTCATTCCTTCATTCCTTCATTCCTTCATTCCTTCATTCCTTTCATCCTTTCATCCTTTCATCCTTTCATCCTTTCATCCTTTCATCCTTTCATCCTTTCATCCTTTCATCCTTTCATCCTTTCATCCTTTCATCCTTTCATCCTTTCATCCTTTCATCCTTTCATCCTTTCATCCTTTCATCCTTCATCCTTTCATTCCTTCATTCCTTCATTCCTTCATTCTTCCATTCCTTCATTCCTTCATTCCTACATTCCTTCATTCCTTCATTCCTACATCCCTTCATTCCTTCATTCCTTCATTCCTTCATTCCTTCATTCCTTCATTCCTTCATTCCTTCAATCCTTCATTCCTTCATTCCTTCATTCCTTCATCCTTTCATCCTTTCATCCTTTCATCCTTTCATCCTTTCATCCTTTCATCCTTTCATCCTTTCATCCTTTCATCCTTTCATTCTTTCATCCTTTCATCCTTTCATTCTTTCATCCTTTCATCCTTTCATTCCTTCATCCTTTCATTCCTTCATCCTTTCATTCTTTCATTCTTCATTCCTTCATTCCTCCATTCCTTCATTCCTTCATTCCTTCATTCCTTCATTCCTTCATTCCTTCATTCCATCATTCCTTCATTCCTTCATTCCTTCATTCCTTCATTCCCTCATTCCTTCATTCCCTCATTCCTTCATTCCCTCATTCCCTCATTCCCACATTCCCACATTCCCTCATTCCTTCATTCCTTCATTCCATCATTCCTTCATTCCTTCATTCCTTCATTCCTTCATTCCTTCATTCCTTCATTCCTTCATCCTTCATTCCTTCATTCCTTCATTCCTTCATTCCTTCATTCCTTCATTCCCTCATTCCTTCATTCCCTCATTCCTTCATTCCCTCATTCCCTCATTCCCACATTCCCTCATTCCTTCATTCCTTCATTCCATCATTCCTTCATTCCTTCATTCCTTCATTCCTTCATTCCTTCATTCCTTCATTCCTTCATCCTTCATTCCTTCATTCCTACATTCCTTCATTCCTTCATTCCTTCATTCCTTCATTCCTTCATTCCTTCATTCCTTCATTCCTTCATTCCTTCATCCTTCATTCTTTCATTCCTTCATTCCTTCATTCCTTCATTCCTTCATTCCTTCATCCTTCATTCCTACATTCCTTCATTCCTACATTCCTTCATTCCTTCATTCCTTCATTCCTTCATTCCTTCGTCCTTCATTCCTTCATTCCTTCATTCCTTCATTCCTTCATTAATTCATTCCTTCATTCCTTCATTCCTTCATTCCTTCATTCCTTCATTCCTTCATTCCTTTCATCCTTTCATCCTTTCATCCTTTCATCCTTTCATCCTTTCATCCTTTCATCCTTTCATCCTTTCATCCTTTCATCCTTTCATCCTTTCATCCTTTCATCCTTTCATCCTTCATCCTTTCATTCCTTCATTCCTTCATTCTTTCATTCTTCCATTCTTCCATTCCTTCATTCCTTCATTCCTTCATTCCTTCTTTCTATCATTCCTTCACTCCTTCATTCCTTCATTCCTTCCTTCCTTCCTTCCTTCATTCCTTCATTCCTTCATTCCTTCATTCCTTCATTCCTTCATTCCTTCATTCCTTCATTCCTTCATTCCTTCATTCCTTCATTCCTTCATTCCTTCATTCCTTCATTCCTTCATTCCTACATCCCTTCATTCCATCATTCCTTCATTCCTTCATTCCTTCGTTCCTTCGTTCCTTCGTTCCTTCGTTCCTTCGTTACTTCATTCCTTCATTCCTTCATTCCCTCATTTCCTCATTCCCTCATTCCTTCATTCCTTCATTCCTTCATTCCTTCATTCCTTCATTCCTTCATTCCTTCATTCCTTCATTCCTTCATCCTTTCATCCTTTCATCCTTTCAGTCTATCATTCTTTCAAACTTTCAAACTTTCATTCTTTAATCCTTCATCCTTTCATTCCTTCATTCCTTCATTCTTCCATTCCTTCATTCCTTCATTCCTTCATTCCTTAATTCCTTCATTCCTTCATTCCTTCATTCCTTAATTCCTTCATTCCTTCATTCCTTCATTCCTTCATTCCTTCATTCCTTCATTCCTTCATTCCTTCATTCCATCATTCCTTCATTCCTTCATTCCTTCATTCCTTCATTCCTTCATTCCTTCATTCCTTCATTACTTCATTCCTTCATTCCTTCATTCCTTCATTCCTTCATTCCTTCATTCCTTCATTCCTTCATTCCTTCATTCCTTAATTCCTTCATTCCTTCATTCCTTCATTCCTTAATTCCTTCATTCCTTCATTCCTTCATTCCTTCATTCCTTCATTCCTTCATTCCTTCATTCCATCATTCCTTCATTCCTTCATTCCTTCATTCCTTCATTCCTTCATTCCTTCATTCCTTCATTACTTCATTCCTTCGTTCCTTCGTTCCTTCGTTCCTTCGTTCCTTCGTTCCTTCGTTACTTCATTCCTTCATTCCTTCATTCCCTCATTCCCTCATTCCCTCATTCCTTCATTCCTACGTTCCTTCGTTCCTTCATTCCTTCGTTCCTTCATTTCTTCATTCCTTCATTCCTTCATTCCTTCATTCCTTCATTCCTTCATTCCCTCATTCCTTCATTCCCTCATTCCCTCATTCCCTCATTCCCTCATTCCCTCATTCCCTCATTCCTTCATTCCTTCATTCCTTCATTCCTTCGTTCCTTCGTTCCTTCGTTCCTTCGTTCCTTCGTTCCTTCGTTACTTCATTCCTTCATTCCTTCATTCCCTCATTCCCTCATTCCTTCATTCCTACGTTCCTTCGTTCCTTCATTCCTTCGTTCCTTCATTTCTTCATTCCTTCATTCCTTCATTCCTTCATTCCTTCATTCCTTCATTCCTTCATTCCTTCATTCCTTCATTCCTTCATTCCCTCATTCCTTCATTCCTTCATTCCTTCATTCCTTCATTCCTTCATTCCTTCATTACTTCATTCCTTCGTTCCTTCGTTCCTTCGTTCCTTCGTTCCTTCGTTCCTTCGTTACTTCATTCCTTCATTCCTTCATTCCCTCATTCCCTCATTCCCTCATTCCTTCATTCCTACGTTCCTTCGTTCCTTCATTCCTTCGTTCCTTCATTTCTTCATTCCTTCATTCCTTCATTCCTTCATTCCTTCATTCCTTCATTCCCTCATTCCCTCATTCCCACATTCCCACATTCCCTCATTCCTTCATTCCTTCATTCCATCATTCCTTCATTCCTTCATTCCTTCATTCCTTCATTCCCTCATTCCTTCATTCCTTCATTCCTTCGTTCCTTCGTTCCTTCGTTCCTTCGTTCCTTCGTTCCTTCGTTCCTTCGTTCCTTCATTCCTTCATTCCTTCATTCCTTCATTCCTACATTCCTTCATAACCTCATTCCCTCATTCCCCCATTCCTTCATTCCTTCATTCCTTCATTCCTTCATCCTTCATTCCTTCATCCTTTCATCCTTTCATTCCTTCATTCCTTCATTCCTTCATTCCTTCATTCATCCATTCTTTAATGCCTTCATTCCTTCATTCCTTCATTCCTTCATTCCTTCATTCCTTCATTTATCCATTATTTCATTCCTTCATTCCTTCATTCCTTCGTTCCTTCGTTCCTTCGTTCCTTCATTCCCTCATTCCTTCATTCCTTCATTCCTTCATTCCTTCATTCCTACATCCCTTCATTCCATCATTCCTTCATTCCTTCATTCCTTCATTCCTTCGTTCCTTCGTTCCTTCGTTCCTTCGTTCCTTCGTTACTTCATTCCTTCATTCCTTCATTCCCTCATTCCCTCATTCCTTCATTCCTTCATTCCTTCATTCCTTCTTTCCTTCATTCCTTCATTCCTACATTCCTTCATTCCTTCATTCCTTCATCCTTTCATCCTTTCATCCTTTCATCCTTTCATCCTTTCATCCTATCATCCTTTCATCCTTTCATCCTTTCATCCTTTCATCCTTTCATCCTTTCATCCTTTCATCCTTTCATCCTTTCATCCTTTCATCCTTTCATCCTTTCATCCTTTCACCCTATCATCCTTTCATCCTTTCATCCTTTCATCCTTTCATCCTTCATCCTTTCATTCCTTCATTCCTTCATTCTTTCATTCTTCCATTCCTGCATTCCTTCATTCCTTCATTCCTTCATTCCTTCATTCCTTCATTCCTTCATTCCATCATTCCTTCATTCCTTCATTCCTTCATTCCTTCATCCTTCATTCCTTCATTCCTTCATTCCTTCATTCCTTCATTCCTTCATTCCTTCATTCCTTCATTCCTTCATTCCGTCATTCCTTCATTCCTTCATTCCTTCACTCCTTCATTCCTTCATTCCTTCATTCCTTCATTCCTTCATTCCTTCATCCCTTCATTCCTTTCATCCTTTCATCCTTTCATCATTTCATCCTTTCATCCTTTCATCCTTTCATCCTTTCATCCTTTCATCCTTTCATCCTTTCATCCTTTCATCCTTTCATCCTTTCATCCTTTCATCCTTCATCCTTTCATTCCTTCATTCCTTCATTCCTTCATTCTTCCATTCCTTCATTCCTTCATTCCTACATTCCTTCATTCCTTCATTCCTACATCCCTTCATTCCTTCATTCCTTCATTCCTTCATTCCTTCATTCCTTCATTCCTTCATTCCTTCATTCCTTCAATCCTTCATTCCTTCATTCCTTCATTCCTTCATTCCTTCATCCTTTCATCCTTTCATCCTTTCATCCTTTCATCCTTTCATCCTTTCATCCTTTCATCCTTTCATTCTTTCATCCTTTCATCCTTTCATTCTTTCATTCTTTCATCCTTTCATTCCTTCATCCTTTCATTCATTCATTCTTCATTCCTTCATTCCTCCATTCCTTCATTCCTTCATTCCTTCATTCCTTCATTCCTTCATTCCTTCATTCCTTCATTCCCTCATTCCTTCATTCCCTCATTCCCTCATTCCCACATTCCCTCATTCCTTCATTCCTTCATTCCATCATTCCTTCATTCCTTCATTCCTTCATTCCTTCATTCCTTCATTCCTTCATTCCTTCATCCTTCATTCCTTCATTCCTTCATTCCTTCATTCCTTCATTCCTTCATTCCCTCATTCCTTCATTCCCTCATTCCTTCATTCCCTCATTCCCACATTCCCTCATTCCTTCATTCCTTCATTCCATCATTCCTTCATTCCTTCATTCCTTCATTCCTTCATTCCTTCATTCCTTCTTTCCATCATTCCTTCATCCCTTCATTCCTTCATTCCTTCCTTCCTTCATTCCTTCATTCCTTCATTCCTTCATTCCTTCATTCCTTCATTCCTTCATTCCTTCATTCCTTCATTCCTTCATTCCTTCATTCCTACATCCCTTCATTCCATCATTCCTTCATTCCTTCATTCCTTCATTCCTTCATTCCTTCATTCCTTCATTCCTTCATTCCTTCATTCCTTCTTTCCTTCATTCCTTCATTCCTTCATTCCTTCATTCCTTCTTTCCTTCATTCCTTCATTCCTACATTCCTTCATTCCTTCATTCCTTCATCCTTTCATCCTTTCATCCTTTCATCCTTTCATCCTTTCATCCTTTCATCCTTTCATCCTTTCATCCTTTCATCCTTTCATCCTTTCATCCTTTCATCCTTTCATCCTTTCATCCTTTCAGCCTTTCATCCTTTCATCCTTTCATCCTTTCATCCTTTCATCCTTTCATCCTTTCACCCTATCATCCTTTCATCCTTTCATCCTTTCATCCTTTCATCCTTTCATCCTTTCATCCTTCATCCTTTCATTCCTTCATTCCTTCATTCTTTCATTCTTCCATTCCTGCATTCCTTCATTCCTTCATTCCTTCATTCCTTCATTCCTTCATTCCTTCATTCCTTCATTCCTTCATTCCTTCATTCCTTCATTCCTTCATTCCTTCATTCCTTCATTCCTTCATTCCTTCATTCCTTCATTCCTTTCATCCTTTCATCCTTTCATCCTTTCATCCTTTCATCCTTTCATCCTTTCATCCTTCATCCTTTCATTCCTTCATTCCTTCATTCTTTCATTCTTCCATTCTTCCATTCCTTCATTCCTTCATTCCTTCATTCCTTCTTTCCATCATTCCTTCATTCCTTCATTCCTTCCTTCCTTCATTCCTTCATTCCTTCATTCCTTCATTCCTTCATTCCTTCATTCCTTCATTCCTACATCCCTTCATTCCATCATTCCTTCATTCCTTCATTCCTTCATTCCTTCGTTCCTTCGTTCCTTCGTTCCTTCGTTCCTTCGTTACTTCATTCCTCTATTCCTTCATTCCCTCATTCCCTCATTCCCTCATTCCTTCATTCCTTCATTACTTCATTCCTTCATTCCTTCATTCCTTCATTCCTTCATTCCTTCATTCCTTCATTCCTTCATTCCTTTCATCCTTTCATCCTTTCATCATTTCATCCTTTCATCCTTTCATCCTTTCATCCTTTCATCCTTTCATCCTTTCATCCTTTCATCCTTTCATCCTTTCATCCTTTCATCCTTCATCCTTTCATTCCTTCATTCCATCATTCCTTCATTCCTTCATTCCTTCATTCCTTCATTCCTTCATTCCTTCTTTCCATCATTCCTTCATCCCTTCATTCCTTCATTCCTTCCTTCCTTCATTCCTTCATTCCTTCATTCCTTCATTCCTTCATTCCTTCATTCCTTCATTCCTTCATTCCTTCATTCCTTCATTCCTTCATTCCTACATCCCTTCATTCCATCATTCCTTCATTCCTTCATTCCTTCATTCCTTCATTCCTTCATTCCTTCATTCCTTCATTCCTTCTTTCCTTCATTCCTTCATTCCTTCATTCCTTCATTCCTTCTTTCCTTCATTCCTTCATTCCTACATTCCTTCATTCCTTCATTCCTTCATCCTTTCATCCTTTCATCCTTTCATCCTTTCATCCTTTCATCCTTTCATCCTTTCATCCTTTCATCCTTTCATCCTTTCATCCTTTCATCCTTTCATCCTTTCATCCTTTCATCCTTTCATCCTTTCATCCTTTCATCCTTTCATCCTTTCATCCTTTCATCCTTTCATCCTTTCATCCTTTCACCCTATCATCCTTTCATCCTTTCATCCTTTCATCCTTTCATCCTTTCATCCTTTCATCCTTCATCCTTTCATTCCTTCATTCCTTCATTCTTTCATTCTTCCATTCCTGCATTCCTTCATTCCTTCATTCCTTCATTCCTTCATTCCTTCATTCCTTCATTCCTTCATTCCTTCATTCCTTCATTCCTTCATTCCTTCATTCCTTCATTCCTTCGTTCCTTCATTCCTTCATTCCTTCATTCCTTTCATCCTTTCATCCTTTCATCCTTTCATCCTTTCATCCTTTCATCCTTTCATCCTTTCATCCTTTCATCCTTCATCCTTTCATTCCTTCATTCCTTCATTCTTTCATTCTTCCATTCTTCCATTCCTTCATTCCTTCATTCCTTCATTCCTTCTTTCCATCATTCCTTCATTCCTTCATTCCTTCCTTCCTTCATTCCTTCATTCCTTCATTCCTTCATTCCTTCATTCCTTCATTCCTTCATTCCTACATCCCTTCATTCCATCATTCCTTCATTCCTTCATTCCTTCATTCCTTCGTTCCTTCGTTCCTTCGTTCCTTCGTTCCTTCGTTCCTTCGTTACTTCATTCCTCTATTCCTTCATTCCCTCATTCCCTCATTCCCTCATTCCTTCATTCCTTCATTCCTTCATTCCTTCATTCCTTCATTCCTTCATTCCTTCATTCCTTCATTCCTTCATTCCTTCATCCTTTCATCCTTTCATCCTTTCAGCCTATCATTCTTTCATCCTTTCATCCTTTCATCCTTTAATCCTTCATCCTTTCATTCCTTCATTCCTTCATTCTTCCATTCCTTCATTCCTTCATTCCTTCATTCCTTCATTCCTTAATTCCTTCATTCCTTCATTCCTTCATTCCTTAATTCCTTCATTCCTTCATTCCTTCATTCCTTCATTCCTTCATTCCTTCATTCCTTCATTCCATCATTCCTTCATTCCTTCATTCCTTCATTCCTTCATTCCTTCATTCCTTCATTCCTTCATTACTTCATTCCTTCATTCCTTCATTCCTTCATTCCTTCATTCCTTCATCCCTTCATTCCTTTATTCCTTAATTCCTTCATTCCTTCATTCCTTCATTCCTTAATTCCTTCATTCGTTCATTCCTTCATTCCTTCATTCCTTCATTCCTTCATTCCATCATTCCTTCATTCCTTCGTTCCTTCGTTCCTTCGTTCCTTCGTTCCTTCGTTACTTCATTCCTTCATTCCTTCATTCCCTCATTCCCTCATTCCCTCATTCCTTCATTCCTACGTTCCTTCGTTCCTTCATTCCTTCATTCCTTCATTCCTTCATTCCTTCATTCCTTCATTCCTTCATTCCTTCATTCCTTCATTCCTTCATCCTTCATTCCTTCATCCTTTCATCCTTTCATTCCTTCATTCCTTCATTCCTTCATTCCTTCATTCATCCATTCTTTAATGCCTTCATTCCTTCATTCCTTCATTCCTTCATTCCTTCATTCCTTCATTTATCCATTATTTCATTCCTTCATTCCTACATTCCTTCGTTCCTTCGTTCCTTCGTTCCTTCATTCCCTCATTCCTTCATTCCTTCATTCCTTCATTCCTTCATTCCTACATCCCTTCATTCCATCATTCCTTCATTCCTTCATTCCTTCATTCCTTCGTTCCTTCGTTCCTTCGTTCCTTCGTTCCTTCGTTACTTCATTCCTTCATTCCTTCATTCCCTCATTCCCTCATTCCTTCATTCCTTCATTCCTTCATTCCTTCTTTCCTTCATTCCTTCATTCCTACATTCCTTCATTCCTTCATTCCTTCATCCTTTCATCCTTTCATCCTTTCATCCTTTCATCCTTTCATCCTTTCATCCTTTCATCCTTTCATCCTTTCATCCTTTCATCCTTTCACCCTATCATCCTTTCATCCTTTCATCCTTTCATCCTTTCATCCTTCATCCTTTCATTCCTTCATTCCATCATTCTTTCATTCTTCCATTCCTGCATTCCTTCATTCCTTCATTCCTTCATTCCTTCATTCCATCATTCCTTCATTCCTTCATTCCTTCATTCCTTCATCCTTCATTCCTTCATTCCTTCATTCCTTCATTCCTTCATTCCTTCATTCCTTCATTCCTTCATTCCTTCATTCCTTCATTCCTTCATTCCTTCATTCCTTCATTCCTTCATTCCTTCATTCCTTCATTCCTTCATCCCTTCATTCCTTTCATCCTTTCATCCTTTCATCATTTCATCCTTTCATCCTTTCATCCTTTCATCCTTTCATCCTTTCATCCTTTCATCCTTTCATCCTTTCATCCTTTCATCCTTTCATCCTTTCATCCTTCATCCTTTCATTCCTTCATTCCTTCATTCCTTCATTCTTCCATTCCTTCATTCCTTCATTCCCACATTCCCTCATTCCTTCATTCCTTCATTCCATCATTCCTTCATTCCTTCATTCCTTCATTCCTTCATTCCTTCATTCCTTCATTCCTTCATTCCTTCATTCCTTCATTCCTTCATCCTTCATTCCTTCATTCCTACATTCCTTCATTCCTTCATTCCTTCATTCCTTCATTCCTTCATTCCTTCATTCCTTCATTCCTTCATTCCTTCATTCCTTCATCCTTCATTCCTTCATTCCTTCATTCCTTCATTCCTTCATTCCTTCATTCCTTCATTCCTTCATTCCTTCATTCCTTCATCCTTCATTCCTTCATTCCTACATTCCTTCATTCCTTCATTCCTTCATTCCTTCATTCCTTCATTCCTTCATTCCTTCGTCCTTCATTCCTTCATTCCTTCATTCCTTCATTCCTTCATTCCTTCATTCCTTCATTCCTTCATTCCTTCATTCCTTCATTCCTTCATTCCTTCATTCCTTTCATCCTTTCATCCTTTCATCCTTTCATCCTTTCATCCTTTCATCCTTTCATCCTTTCATCCTTTCATCCTTTCATCCTTTCATCCTTTCATCCTTTCATCCTTTCATCCTTTCATCCTTCATCCTTTCATTCCTTCATTCCTTCATTCTTTCATTCTTCCATTCTTCCATTCCTTCATTCCTTCATTCCTTCATTCCCTCATTCCCTCATTCCCTCATTCCCTCATTCCCGCATTCCCTCATTCCCTCATTCCCTCATTCCCTCATTCCCTCATTCCCACATTCCCTCATTCCCTCATTCCCTCATTCCCTCATTCCCTCATTCCTTCATTCCTTCATTCCTTCATTCCTTCGTTCCTTCGTTCCTTCGTTCCTTCGTTCCTTCGTTACTTCATTCCTTCATTCCTTCATTCCCTCATTCCCTCATTCCCTCATTCCTTCATTCCTTCATTCCTTCATTCCTTCATTCCTTCATTCCTTCATTCCTACATTCCTTCATTCCTTCATTCCTTCTTTTCTTCATTCCTTCATTCCTTCATTCCATCATTCCTTCATTCCTTCATTCCTTCATTCCTTCATTCTTCCATTCCTTCATTCCTTCGTTCCTTCGTTCCTTCGTTCCTTCGTTCCTTCATTCCCTCATTCCCTCATTCCTTCATTCCTTCATTCCTTCATTCCTTCATTCCTTCATTCCTTCATTCCTTCATTCCTTCATTCCCTCATTCCCTCATTCCCTCATTCCCTCATTCCCGCATTCCCTCATTCCCTCATTCCCTCATTCCCTCATTCCCTCATTCCCACATTCCCTCATTCCCTCATTCCCTCATTCCCTCATTCCCTCATTCCCTCATTCCATCATTCCTTCATTCCTTCATTCCTTCGTTCCTTCGTTCCTTCGTTCCTTCGTTCCTTCGTTACTTCATTCCTTCATTCCTTCATTCCCTCATTCCCTCATTCCCTCATTCCTTCATTCCTTCATTCCTTCATTCCTTCATTCCTTCATTCCTTCATTCCTTCATTCCTTCATTCCTTCATTCCTTCTTTCCTTCATTCCTTCATTCCTTCATTCCATCATTCCTTCATTCCTTCATTCCTTCATTCCTTCATTCCTTCATTCCTTCATTCCTTCATTCCTTCATTCCTTCATTCCTTCATTCCTTCATCCTTCATTCCTTCATTCCTTCATTCCTTCATTCCTTCATTCCTTCATTCCCTCATTCCTTCATTCCCTCATTCCTTCATTCCCTCATTCCCTCATTCCCACATTCCCTCATTCCTTCATTCCTTCATTCCATCATTCCTTCATTCCTTCATTCCTTCATTCCTTCATTCCTTCATTCCTTCATTCCTTCATTCCTTCATTCCTTCATCCTTCATTCCTTCATTCCTACATTCCTTCATTCCTTCATTCCTTCATTCCTTCATTCCTTCATTCCTTCATTCCTTCATTCCTTCATTCCTTCATTCCTTCATTCCTTCATTCCTTCATCCTTCATTCCTTCATTCCTTCATTCCTTCATTCCTTCATTCCTTCATTCCTTCATTCCTTCATTCCTTCATCCTTCATTCCTTCATTCCTACATTCCTTCATTCCTTCATTCCTTCATTCCTTCATTCCTTCATTCCTTCATTCCTTCATTCCTTCGTCCTTCATTCCTTCATTCCTTCATTCCTTCATTCCTTCATTCCTTCATTCCTTCATTCCTTCATTCCTTCATTCCTTCATTCCTTCATTCCTTCATTCCTTTCATCCTTTCATCCTTTCATCCTTTCATCCTTTCATCCTTTCATCCTTTCATCCTTTCATCCTTTCATCCTTTCATCCTTTCATCCTTTCATCCTTTCATCCTTTCATCCTTTCATCCTTTCATCCTTTCATCCTTTCATCCTTTCATCCTTCATCCTTTCATTCCTTCATTCCTTCATTCTTTCATTCTTCCATTCTTCCATTCCTTCATTCCTTCATTCCTTCATTCCTTCTTTCCATCATTCCTTCATTCCTTCATTCCTTCATTCCTTCCTTCCTTCCTTCCTTCATTCCTTCATTCCTTCATTCCTTCATTCCTTCATTCCTTCATTCCTTCATTCCTTCATTCCTTCATTCCTTCATTCCTTCATTCCTTCATTCCTTCATTCCTACATCCCTTCATTCCATCATTCCTTCATTCCTTCATTCCTTCATTCCTTCGTTCCCTCATTCCTTCATTCCTTCATTCCTTCATTCCTTCATTCCTTTCATCCTTTCATCCTTTCATCCTTCCATCCTTTCATCCTTTCATCCTTCATCCTTTCATTCATTCCTTCATTCCTTCATCCTTCATTCCTTCATTCCTACATTCCTTCATTCCTTCATTCCTTCATTCCTTCATTCCTTCATTCCTTCATTCCTTCATTCCTTCATTCCTTCATTCCTTCATTCCTTCATTCCTTCATCCTTCATTCCTTCATTCCTTCATTCCTTCATTCCTTCATTCCTTCATTCCTTCATTCCTTCATTCCTTCATCCTTCATTCCTTCATTCCTACATTCCTTCATTCCTTCATTCCTTCATTCCTTCATTCCTTCATTCCTTCATTCCTTCATTCCTTCATCCTTCATTCCTTCATTCCTTCATTCCTTCATTCCTTCATTCCTTCATTCCTTCATTCCTTCATTCCTTCATCCTTCATTCCTTCATTCCTACATTCCTTCATTCCTTCATTCCTACATTCCTTCATTCCTTCATTCCTTCATTCCTTCATTCCTTCATTCCTTCATTCCTTCATTCCTTCATTCCTTCATTCCTTCATTCCTTCATTCCTTCATTCCTTCATCCTTCATTCCTTCATTCCTTCATTCCTTCATTCCTTCATTCCTTCATTCCTTCATTCCTTCATTCCTTCATTCCTTCATTCCTTCATTCCTTCATTCCTTCATTCCTTCATTCCTTCATTCCTTCATTCCTTCATCCTTCATTCCTTCATTCCTACATTCCTTCATTCCTTCATTCCTTCATTCCTTCATTCCTTCATTCCTTCATCCTTCATTCCTTCATTCCTACATTCCTTCATTCCTTCATTCCTTCATTCCTTCATTCCTTCATTCCTTCATTCCTTCATTCCTTCGTCCTTCATTCCTTCATTCCTTCATTCCTTCATTCCTTCATTCCTTCATTCCTTCATTCCTTCATTCCTTCATTCCTTCATTCCTTTCATCCTTTCATCCTTTCATCCTTTCATCCTTTCATCCTTTCATCCTTTCATCCTTTCATCCTTTCATCCTTTCATCCTTTCATCCTTTCATCCTTTCATCCTTTCATCCTTTCATCCTTCATCCTTTCATTCCTTCATTCCTTCATTCTTTCATTCTTCCATTCTTCCATTCCTTCATTCCTTCATTCCTTCATTCCTTCATTCCTTCATTCCTTCATTCCTTCATTCCTTCATTCCTTCATCCTTCATTCCTTCATTCCTTCATTCCTTCATTCCTTCATTCCTTCATTCCTTCATTCCTTCATTCCTTCATTCCTTCATTCCTTCATTCCTTCATTCCTTCATTCCTTCATTCCTTCATTCCTTCATTCCTTTCATCCTTTCATCCTTTCATCCATTCATCCTTTCATCCTTTCATCCTTTCATCCTTTCATCCTTTCATCCTTTCATCCTTTCATCCTTTCATCCTTTCATCCTTTCATCCTTTCATCCTTTCATCCTTTCATCCTTTCATCCTTTCATCCTTTCATCCTTTCATCCTTTCATCCTTCATCCTTTCATTCCTTCATTTCTTCATTCTTTCATTCTTCCATTCCTTCATTCCTTCATTCTTCCATTCCTTCATTCCTTCGTTCCTTCGTTCCTACGTTCCTTCGTTCCTTCATTCCCTCATTCCCTCATTCCTTCATTCCTTCATTCCTTCATTCCTTCATTCCTTCATTCCTTCATTCCTTCATTCCTTCATTCCCTCATTCCCTCATTCCCTCATTCCCTCATTCCCGCATTCCCTCATTCCCTCATTCCCTCATTCCCTCATTCCCTCATTCCCACATTCCCTCATTCCCTCATTCCCTCATTCCCTCATTCCCTCATTCCCTCATTCCCTCATTCCTTCATTCCTTCATTCCTTCATTCCTTCGTTCCTTCGTTCCTTCGTGCCTTCGTTCCTTCGTTACTTCATTCCTTCATTCCTTCATTCCCTCATTCCCTCATTCCCTCATTCCCTCATTCCTTCATTCCTTCATTCCTTCATTCCTTCATTCCTTCATTCCTTCATTCCTTCATTCCTTCATTCCTTCATTCCTTCGTCCTTCATTCCTTCATTCCTTCATTCCTTCATTCCTTCATTCCTTCATTCCTTCATTCCTTCATTCCTTCATTCCTTCATTCCTTCATTCCTTCATTCCTTTCATCCTTTCATCCTTTCATCCTTTCATCCTTTCATCCTTTCATCCTTTCATCCTTTCATCCTTTCATCCTTTCATCCTTTCATCCTTTCATCCTTTCATCCTTTCATCCTTTCATCCTTCATCCTTTCATTCCTTCATTCCTTCATTCTTTCATTCTTCCATTCTTCCATTCCTTCATTCCTTCATTCCTTCATTCCCTCATTCCCTCATTCCCTCATTCCCTCATTCCCGCATTCCCTCATTCCCTCATTCCCTCATTCCCTCATTCCCTCATTCCCACATTCCCTCATTCCCTCATTCCCTCATTCCCTCATTCCCTCATTCCTTCATTCCTTCATTCCTTCGTTCCTTCGTTCCTTCGTTCCTTCGTTCCTTCGTTACTTCATTCCTTCATTCCTTCATTCCCTCATTCCCTCATTCCCTCATTCCTTCATTCCTTCATTCCTTCATTCCTTCATTCCTTCATTCCTTCATTCCTTCATTCCTTCATTCCTTCATTCCTTCTTTTCTTCATTCCTTCATTCCTTCATTCCATCATTCCTTCATTCCTTCATTCCTTCATTCCTTCATTCTTCCATTCCTTCATTCCTTCGTTCCTTCGTTCCTTCGTTCCTTCGTTCCTTCATTCCCTCATTCCCTCATTCCTTCATTCCTTCTTTCCTTCATTCCTTCATTCCTTCATTCCTTCATTCCTTCATTCCTTCATTCCCTCATTCCCTCATTCCCTCATTCCCTCATTCCCGCATTCCCTCATTCCCTCATTCCCTCATTCCCTCATTCCCTCATTCCCACATTCCCTCATTCCCTCATTCCCTCATTCCCTCATTCCCTCATTCCCTCATTCCATCATTCCTTCATTCCTTCATTCCTTCGTTCCTTCGTTCCTTCGTTCCTTCGTTCCTTCGTTCCTTCGTTACTTCATTCCTTCATTCCTTCATTCCCTCATTCCCTCATTCCCTCATTCCTTCATTCCTTCATTCCTTCATACCTTCATTCCTTCATTCCTTCATTCCTTCATTCCTTCATTCCTTCATTCCTTCTTTCCTTCATTCCTTCATTCCTTCATTCCATCATTCCTTCATTCCTTCATTCCTTCATTCCTTCATTCCTTCATTCCTTCATTCCTTCATTCCTTCATTCCTTCATTCCTTCATTCCTTCATCCTTCATTCCTTCATTCCTTCATTCCTTCATTCCTTCATTCCCTCATTCCTTCATTCCCTCATTCCTTCATTCCCTCATTCCCTCATTCCCACATTCCCTCATTCCTTCATTCCTTCATTCCATCATTCCTTCATTCCTTCATTCCTTCATTCCTTCATTCCTTCATTCCTTCATTCCTTCATTCCTTCATTCCTTCATCCTTCATTCCTTCATTCCTACATTCCTTCATTCCTTCATTCCTTCATTCCTTCATTCCTTCATTCCTTCATTCCTTCATTCCTTCATTCCTTCATTCCTTCATTCCTTCATCCTTCATTCCTTCATTCCTTCATTCCTTCATTCCTTCATTCCTTCATTCCTTCATTCCTTCATTCCTTCATCCTTCATTCCTTCATTCCTACATTCCTTCATTCCTTCATTCCTTCATTCCTTCATTCCTTCATTCCCTCATTCCCTCATTCCCACATTCCCTCATTCCCTCATTCCCTCATTCCCTCATTCCCTCATTCCCTCATTCCCTCATTCCTTCATTCCTTCATTCCTTCATTCCTTCGTTCCTTCGTTCCTTCGTGCCTTCGTTCCTTCGTTACTTCATTCCTTCATTCCTTCATTCCCTCATTCCCTCATTCCCTCATTCCTTCATTCCTTCATTCCTTCATTCCTTCATTCCTTCATTCCTTCATTCCTTCATTCCTTCATTCCTTCATTCCTTCGTCCTTCATTCCTTCATTCCTTCATTCCTTCATTCCTTCATTCCTTCATTCCTTCATTCCTTCATTCCTTCATTCCTTCATTCCTTCATTCCTTCATTCCTTTCATCCTTTCATCCTTTCATCCTTTCATCCTTTCATCCTTTCATCCTTTCATCCTTTCATCCTTTCATCCTTTCATCCTTTCATCCTTTCATCCTTTCATCCTTTCATCCTTTCATCCTTTCATCCTTTCATCCTTCATCCTTTCATTCCTTCATTCCTTCATTCTTTCATTCTTCCATTCTTCCATTCCTTCATTCCTTCATTCCTTCATTCCCTCATTCCCTCATTCCCTCATTCCCTCATTCCCGCATTCCCTCATTCCCTCATTCCCTCATTCCCTCATTCCCTCATTCCCACATTCCCTCATTCCCTCATTCCCTCATTCCCTCATTCCCTCATTCCTTCATTCCTTCATTCCTTCGTTCCTTCGTTCCTTCGTTCCTTCGTTCCTTCGTTACTTCATTCCTTCATTCCTTCATTCCCTCATTCCCTCATTCCCTCATTCCTTCATTCCTTCATTCCTTCATTCCTTCATTCCTTCATTCCTTCATTCCTTCATTCCTTCATTCCTTCATTCCTTCTTTTCTTCATTCCTTCATTCCTTCATTCCATCATTCCTTCATTCCTTCATTCCTTCATTCCTTCATTCTTCCATTCCTTCATTCCTTCGTTCCTTCGTTCCTTCGTTCCTTCGTTCCTTCATTCCCTCATTCCCTCATTCCTTCATTCCTTCTTTCCTTCATTCCTTCATTCCTTCATTCCTTCATTCCTTCATTCCTTCATTCCC
>CAWLCU010000520.1:0-38807 GCA_963855975.1 Andrena chrysosceles
ACAAAACAAAACAAAACAAAACAAAACAAAACAAAACAAAACAAAACAAAACAAAACAAAACAAAACAAAACAAAACAAAACAAAACAAAACAAAACAAAACAAAACAAAACAAAACAAAACAAAACAAAACAAAACAAAACAAAACAAAACAAAACAAAACAAAACAAAACAAAACAAAACAAAACAAAACAAAACAAAACAAAACAAAACAAAACAAAACAAAACAAAACAAAACAAAACAAAACAAAACAAAACAAAACAAAACAAAACAAAACAAAACAAAACAAAACAAAACAAAACAAAACAAAACAAAACAAAACAAAACAAAACAAAACAAAACAAAACAAAACAAAACAAAACAAAACAAAACAAAACAAAACAAAACAAAACAAAACAAAACAAAACAAAACAAAACAAAACAAAACAAAACAAAACAAAACAAAACAAAACAAAACAAAACAAAACAAAACAAAACAAAACAAAACAAAACAAAACAAAACAAAACAAAACAAAACAAAACAAAACAAAATAAAATAAAATAAAATAAAATAAAATAAAATAAAATAATAAATAAAATAAAATAAAATAAAATAAAATAAAATAAAATAAAATAAAATAAAATAAAATAAAATAATAAATAAAATAAAATAAAATAAAATAAAATAAAATAAAATAAAATAAAATAAAATAAAATAAAATAAAATAAAATAAAATAAAATAAAATAAAATAAAATAAAATAAAATAAAATAAAATAAAATAAAATAAAATAAAATAAAATAAAATAAAATAAAATAAAATAAAATAAAATAAAATAAAATAAAATAAAATAAAATAAAATAAAATAAAATAAAATAAAATAAAATAAAATAAAATAAAATAAAATAAAATAAAATAAAATAAAATAAAATAAAATAAAATAAAATAAAATAAAATAAAATAAAATGTTAGAGGTAAATCAAAATAGGAGTAGTCGGCGGTATGGAGTGCACATCCATTTATTTGAATAACACATATATGAAGAAAAATAAACTATAAGATAATAGGAACTTAAGACTGCAACGAAGTGTTCGCTTCGACGCTTGGGACGCAAGAGCGACTCTCACGAAGGGACTTGGCGGCGCACGCATCACGGATAGTTCGCACGCATGGTGGGAAGAGCAAACTGGTTCAATCCCCCACTTTTGCTATTCCCAACTTTAACCCTTTGGTACAGCCTTTATGAGCCACGCATTTTAGGCCCTTCGTCATTATGTCCGCTAAATTTTCGTTGGAGGCGACGTATGACAATGTGACTGAGTTCTTTTCGACTTCCTCTCTTATAAAATGGTATGCTATATCTATGTGTTTAGTTCGTCGATTTTCGATACGGCTTTTTGAGAACTCTATTGCTGATTTGTTGTCGCAGTATATATTGCTAATTCCCGAGAAGAATTCATAAAGTTCTAGTTCGCTTAAAAACATTCTTAACCATACTGCTTCCTTTCCCGCAGACGCTAACGCGATGTACTCGGCTTCCATGGTCGACATGGATATACATTTTTGTTTAGATGACATCCATTGTACAGGGTTGGATCCTATCATTACAACCACACCTGTAAACGAATGCCGATCGTCCATATCGCCTGCCCAATCTGCGTCGCAAAAAATTTTAATTTCGGGCTTTTCGTCTGTATCGTAACGCATAACGTATTTTTCAGTCTTGTATAAGTAACGCAAAATATGCTTAGCTTGAGTCCAGTGTATCTCGCTCGGACATGAGTTGAACTGAGACAATTTTGTCACGGCAAACAGAATATCTGGTCTACTTCGCAAGGCTATATACATTAACGATCCTATTAACTCTCGATATGCCGTTATTCCGTTATCGTTTAATCGATCTGGTAATGAGCTCTTTAAAATTTTTAAACTGGGTTCTAATGGGGTTGCCGCGCCCCTACAATCTTTCATGTTATACTTGCGTAACAAGGATTCTAAATATGGCGTTTGACTAAGTACAATGGAATTATCGTTTCTTTCTATCTTAACACCTAAGGCATGATTTATTTCCCCGAGATCTTTGGTTTCGTATTTCTCACTAATGAGTTTAACAAAGTTTTCTATCGACGTTAGTTCTTTCGCAAATATGAAAATATCGTCTACATAAATTACAGCTACGGTCCAGTGTCCTTTGATATAAACGCAATTGGATGAGCGTAATCTCTCAAACCTTTGTTCCGTGAAGAAGCCATCCAGTTCAGCATTCCAATTTCTGCCTGACTGTTTGAGTCCATAAATGGGCTTGTCTAATTTTACGATCCTTCCTTCCTCACGTTTGTTCGACTGAGGTAGCTTCATAAATATCTCCTCCTCAAGCTTTCCATAAAGATACGCGCATTTTATATCTAGCTGTCTAGTGTGCCAACCGAAAATACCTGAAATTGCTAATAACAACCTTATTATTGAAAAACCAGCTACTGGTGCATAGGTTTCATGGTAATCAACCCCCTTTTGTTGGGTGAAACCTTGTGCCACCAATCTGGCCTTATATCTAAGTACTTTACCATCACAGTCTCTCTTTAATTTAAACACCCATCTACTACCTATAACCTCTCGGTCTGCTGGTACGCTGTCAATGATCTTCCAGGTTTTTCTTTGTATCAGGCTATTCATTTCATCTTTCATAGCCCTTTCCCATTGCTTTGCCTGCGGAGACGACAAGGCTTCGTTTAGGGTATTTGGCTCCATAATCTCCATAAGATTTAGTTCTATGCTTTCCCTGTCCTCTTCTTCATTGTTGTTTATTTGGTTCTCTTCTTCAGCGTTGCTCGTTTGGTCCTCTTGGGGACGAGGTTTCCCTTTTCTTCCGTATGGATTTCTTACTATTTTCCTTGGTCTTCCAACTTTCCTTTTCGGCTGAGCATCCTTCACCCCCACTGTCTCCTTAGTCGGTTTATCAACTGTAGTTGAAGTTCGCTGCTGCGTTACTTCTTTCATGTCCGCGATCTGTACATCAGTTTTTGATCCATCTTCTTCTTCCGACCAAATGTCGTTATATGCAATAGTATCGTATTCATAGTCTATATTCTCGCGGTGCAACCATTCAAAACCCATCTTATCTTCTACGAAACGTACATGTTTGGTTATTATTACGTCCCGTTTCTTCGGGCACCATAGGCGGTAGCCTCTTGTCTGGGATGCGTAGCCGACTAATACGGCTGGAGTGGCTCTATCATCCAACTTCCTCTGTCCTTGCTTTGGTAAATGTGCGTAAGCCAATGCTCCGTACGCTTTTAAATGTTTTACACTTGGAGTTATTCCTGACCAAATAGCAAGTGGGACTTGATCCTTATTGGACGTGTGAATAACTCGGTTCCTGGCATACGCTGCTGTAGCGACGGCTTCAGCCCAAAATTTCTGGGGCAATCTGGCAGATTTCAACATTGATCTGGTTAAATCAAGTAGCGTTCTGTTGATTCGTTCAGCTATCCCATTCATCTGGGGTGTCTCGACGTTCGATCTTTCGTGCTTAATGCCCTTCTCTTCAAAGTAGGTTTTTAGATCTTGGTTACAATATTCTTTTCCATTGTCGGATCGAAATCTCTTGACTTTCTTTCCCGTTTCGAGTTCCGCGCTGGCTATATATTTTTTAATACAATCCTTGATCTCATCCTTCGTCTTGAGAAATACCACTGTAACATACTTTGAAAAATCGTCGATGAACGTTGCAAAATATTGTCTCTCACCTAACGACCTGGTAGGCATCGGTCCACAGACATCCGAATGAATCAGCTCGCAAACATCCTTCGACTGTCTATTTCCAATTTTTTGACAAGGCATTTTTGTTGATTTCCCAATGTAACAATCTTCACATGCGTTCTTTCCAATTTTTGTATCTTCCATTCCTCGAACTCGACTTGCTGTCATTTCAATTGTCTTCATGTTTATATGGCAGAATCTGTGGTGCCATAATTTACTATCTTGTATGGCTACGCTATGAGATTCCAAGATTTCTCTCTGGTTCCTAATCGCCTTTGCACGAACCACGTACAAATCATTTTGTCTGTCTGCTATGCACATAAGTTCTCTACCTCTGCTTGTATCATAAATACTTGCCTTTCCGTTTTCAAATACAATTTCTTTGGCTCTTCGCTCGATTTGGGAAACAGACAATAAATTTTTTCTAATACGAGGTACGTAATATACATTATGTAATGTTATTTCCTGTGTTCTATTACCAATGAAGGCTTTTATTATGATATCACCTATTCCTTCGGCTTCCAGTGTGAGACTCTTTTCTGCATTGGATTCAGCAGCTGTGTTGATTTGTTCCAAGCGAGTTTTCTTGAATTCTACGAACCAATCTCTTCGCTTGCATACATGATGCGTACATCCGCTATCAAGGATCCATGTATCTTCTATGTCTATATTGTTAAGTGATACTAAAAATCCTTCGTTGCTTTCCTTCCTCTGGCCATTGTGGTTCTGACTTTTGGTTTTGTTTTTGAACCAACAATTCTGTATATTATGGCCTGTTTTCCTGCAATGCGAACAAAAAGGAGGTTTTGGTCTATGTGTTTGATATGTACCTTTGTATGTTGTCTGCTTTGGTCCCTTTCGTAGATTCAATGCTTCCATGCGGTCCTCGTTGTTGTCAGTGCATCTGGATTTACGCCTGTCATACTCAGTCAGTAGTATTTTGGTTATTTCTGACGAAGTAAACTGTTCATCTGGTAAGTTGGCTAGAGACATGTTTAAATTTTCGTAATCGTTTGGCAATCCAGCTAGTAGAGTGTACGCTGTGTCATCGTCTCGTACTTCGCAACCTGCTTCGTTGAGATTTTTTACAACTATTTTAACTCGGGATATGTATGATGACATTGACTCGTCTTCCTTCATTCTGGACTGGTAAAGTTGTTTCTTTAACTGCAATATCCTTACCCTGGATTTCGGCTGATGCACTTGCTCTAAGGCAACCCATGCGTCATGTGCATCTGTGCATTCTTCAATATGAACCTGTTGGTTAGGTTCAATGTGCAACCCAATGGCTGCTATTGCTTTATCATCTTGAGATTGATGTGCTTTCCTTAGTTCATCTGTAGTCAAATTTGCTAAATCAGCTTTCCTAAGCACGTGGTCTAGTAGTCCCTTGCTCTTGAGAAACCATTTCATTTCTATCTTCCATGTGCGGTAATTATTATCTGATAACTTCTCAATCCGTAAACTTAATTGCTTATCAATATCAGCCATTGTTTTGTCTAACTCTTTTCTTTAATTCGCTTTAGTAAATTATCAGACTCACCGAACGTGTATGCTTGACCACGTGGCTTATTTTAGGTTAAGTCGTCCACCTTTTACGTTCCTGGGCCCATAACCATTGTTAGAGGTAAATCAAAATAGGAGTAGTCGGCGGTATGGAGTGCACATCCATTTATTTGAATAACACATATATGAAGAAAAATAAACTATAAGATAATAGGAACTTAAGACTGCAACGAAGTGTTCGCTTCGACGCTTGGGACGCAAGAGCGACTCTCACGAAGGGACTTGGCGGCGCACGCATCACGGATAGTTCGCACGCATGGTGGGAAGAGCAAACTGGTTCATAAAATAAAATAAAATAAAATAAAATAAAATAAAATAAAATAAAATAAAATAAAATAAAATAAAATAAAATAAAATAAAATAAAATAAAATAAAATAAAATAAAATAAAATAAAATAAAATAAAATAAAATAAAATAAAATAAAATAAAATAAAATAAAATAAAATAAAATAAAATAAAATAAAATAAAATAAAATAAAATAAAATAAAATAAAACGAAACGAAACGAAACGAAACGAAACGAAACGAAACGAAACGAAACGAAACGAAACGAAACGAAACGAAACGAAACGAAACGAAACGAAACGAAACGAAACGAAACGAAACGAAACGAAACGAAACGAAACGAAACGAAACGAAACGAAACGAAACGAAACGAAACGAAACGAAACGAAACGAAACGAAACGAAACGAAACGAAACGAAACGAAACGAAACGAAACGAAACGAAACGAAACGAAACGAAACGAAACGAAACGAAACGAAACGAAACGAAACGAAACGAAACGAAACGAAACGAAACGAAACGAAACGAAACGAAACGAAACGAAACGAAACGAAACGAAACGAAACGAAACGAAACGAAACGAAACGAAACGAAACGAAACGAAACGAAACGAAACGAAACGAAACGAAACGAAACGAAACGAAACGAAACGAAACGAAACGAAACGAAACGAAACGAAACGAAACGAAACGAAACGAAACGAAACGAAACGAAACGAAACGAAACGAAACGAAACGAAACGAAACGAAACGAAACGAAACGAAACGAAACGAAACGAAACGAAACGAAACGAAACGAAACGAAACGAAACGAAACGAAACGAAACGAAACGAAACGAAACGAAACGAAACGAAACGAAACGAAACGAAACGAAACGAAACGAAACGAAACGAAACGAAACGAAACGAAACGAAACGAAACGAAACGAAACGAAACGAAACGAAACGAAACGAAACGAAACGAAACGAAACGAAACGAAACGAAACGAAACGAAACGAAACGAAACGAAACGAAACGAAACGAAACGAAACGAAACGAAACGAAACGAAACGAAACGAAACGAAACGAAACGAAACGAAACGAAACGAAACGAAACGAAACGAAACGAAACGAAACGAAACGAAACGAAACGAAACGAAACGAAACGAAACGAAACGAAACGAAACGAAACGAAACGAAACGAAACGAAACGAAACGAAACGAAACGAAACGAAACGAAACGAAACGAAACGAAACGAAACGAAACGAAACGAAACGAAACGAAACGAAACGAAACGAAACGAAACGAAACGAAACGAAACGAAACGAAACGAAACGAAACGAAACGAAACGAAACGAAACGAAACGAAACGAAACGAAACGAAACGAAACGAAACGAAACGAAACGAAACGAAACGAAACGAAACGAAACGAAACGAAACGAAACGAAACGAAACGAAACGAAACGAAACGAAACGAAACGAAACGAAACGAAACGAAACGAAACGAAACGAAACGAAACGAAACGAAACGAAACGAAACGAAACGAAACGAAACGAAACGAAACGAAACGAAACGAAACGAAACGAAACGAAACGAAACGAAACGAAACGAAACGAAACGAAACGAAACGAAACGAAACGAAACGAAACGAAACGAAACGAAACGAAACGAAACGAAACGAAACGAAACGAAACGAAACGAAACGAAACGAAACGAAACGAAACGAAACGAAACGAAACGAAACGAAACGAAACGAAACGAAACGAAACGAAACGAAACGAAACGAAACGAAACGAAACGAAACGAAACGAAACGAAACGAAACGAAACGAAACGAAACGAAACGAAACGAAACGAAACGAAACGAAACGAAACGAAACGAAACGAAACGAAACGAAACGAAACGAAACGAAACGAAACGAAACGAAACGAAACGAAACGAAACGAAACGAAACGAAACGAAACGAAACGAAACGAAACGAAACGAAACGAAACGAAACGAAACGAAACGAAACGAAACGAAACGAAACGAAACGAAACGAAACGAAACGAAACGAAACGAAACGAAACGAAACGAAACGAAACGAAACGAAACGAAACGAAACGAAACGAAACGAAACGAAACGAAACGAAACGAAACGAAACGAAACGAAACGAAACGAAACGAAACGAAACGAAACGAAACGAAACGAAACGAAACGAAACGAAACGAAACGAAACGAAACGAAACGAAACGAAACGAAACGAAACGAAACGAAACGAAACGAAACGAAACGAAACGAAACGAAACGAAACGAAACGAAACGAAACGAAACGAAACGAAACGAAACGAAACGAAACGAAACGAAACGAAACGAAACGAAACGAAACGAAACGAAACGAAACGAAACGAAACGAAACGAAACGAAACGAAACGAAACGAAACGAAACGAAACGAAACGAAACGAAACGAAACGAAACGAAACGAAACGAAACGAAACGAAACGAAACGAAACGAAACGAAACGAAACGAAACGAAACGAAACGAAACGAAACGAAACGAAACGAAACGAAACGAAACGAAACGAAACGAAACGAAACGAAACGAAACGAAACGAAACGAAACGAAACGAAACGAAACGAAACGAAACGAAACGAAACGAAACGAAACGAAACGAAACGAAACGAAACGAAACGAAACGAAACGAAACGAAACGAAACGAAACGAAACGAAACGAAACGAAACGAAACGAAACGAAACGAAACGAAACGAAACGAAACGAAACGAAACGAAACGAAACGAAACGAAACGAAACGAAACGAAACGAAACGAAACGAAACGAAACGAAACGAAACGAAACGAAACGAAACGAAACGAAACGAAACGAAACGAAACGAAACGAAACGAAACGAAACGAAACGAAACGAAACGAAACGAAACGAAACGAAACGAAACGAAACGAAACGAAACGAAACGAAACGAAACGAAACGAAACGAAACGAAACGAAACGAAACGAAACGAAACGAAACGAAACGAAACGAAACGAAACGAAACGAAACGAAACGAAACGAAACGAAACGAAACGAAACGAAACGAAACGAAACGAAACGAAACGAAACGAAACGAAACGAAACGAAACGAAACGAAACGAAACGAAACGAAACGAAACGAAACGAAACGAAACGAAACGAAACGAAACGAAACGAAACGAAACGAAACGAAACGAAACGAAACGAAACGAAACGAAACGAAACGAAACGAAACGAAACGAAACGAAACGAAACGAAACGAAACGAAACGAAACGAAACGAAACGAAACGAAACGAAACGAAACGAAACGAAACGAAACGAAACGAAACGAAACGAAACGAAACGAAACGAAACGAAACGAAACGAAACGAAACGAAACGAAACGAAACGAAACGAAACGAAACGAAACGAAACGAAACGAAACGAAACGAAACGAAACGAAACGAAACGAAACGAAACGAAACGAAACGAAACGAAACGAAACGAAACGAAACGAAACGAAACGAAACGAAACGAAACGAAACGAAACGAAACGAAACGAAACGAAACGAAACGAAACGAAACGAAACGAAACGAAACGAAACGAAACGAAACGAAACGAAACGAAACGAAACGAAACGAAACGAAACGAAACGAAACGAAACGAAACGAAACGAAACGAAACGAAACGAAACGAAACGAAACGAAACGAAACGAAACGAAACGAAACGAAACGAAACGAAACGAAACGAAACGAAACGAAACGAAACGAAACGAAACGAAACGAAACGAAACGAAACGAAACGAAACGAAACGAAACGAAACGAAACGAAACGAAACGAAACGAAACGAAACGAAACGAAACGAAACGAAACGAAACGAAACGAAACGAAACGAAACGAAACGAAACGAAACGAAACGAAACGAAACGAAACGAAACGAAACGAAACGAAACGAAACGAAACGAAACGAAACGAAACGAAACGAAACGAAACGAAACGAAACGAAACGAAACGAAACGAAACGAAACGAAACGAAACGAAACGAAACGAAACGAAACGAAACGAAACGAAACGAAACGAAACGAAACGAAACGAAACGAAACGAAACGAAACGAAACGAAACGAAACGAAACGAAACGAAACGAAACGAAACGAAACGAAACGAAACGAAACGAAACGAAACGAAACGAAACGAAACGAAACGAAACGAAACGAAACGAAACGAAACGAAACGAAACGAAACGAAACGAAACGAAACGAAACGAAACGAAACGAAACGAAACGAAACGAAACGAAACGAAACGAAACGAAACGAAACGAAACGAAACGAAACGAAACGAAACGAAACGAAACGAAACGAAACGAAACGAAACGAAACGAAACGAAACGAAACGAAACGAAACGAAACGAAACGAAACGAAACGAAACGAAACGAAACGAAACGAAACGAAACGAAACGAAACGAAACGAAACGAAACGAAACGAAACGAAACGAAACGAAACGAAACGAAACGAAACGAAACGAAACGAAACGAAACGAAATAAAATAAAATAAAATAAAATAAAATAAAATAAAATAAAATAAAATAAAAGAAAAGAAAATAAAATAAAATAAAATAAAAGAAAATACAATTAAATACGAAAATAAAATACAGTACAATACAATATAAAAAAGAATAAAATACAATTAAATAAGAAATATAATAAAAAAGAATAAAATAAAATAATAAATATAATATAAAAAGAAAAAAAACATAAAAATAGAATATAAAAGAATATAATATAAAAAAGAAAAATATAAAAATACAATAAAAATATAAGATAAAATACAATACAATATAAAAAAATAAATATAAATGAATATAAATGAAATTAAAAATATAAAAATATAAAAATACAATTAAAATAGATAATAAAATACAATACAATATAAAACTCAATAAAAATATAAAAGCAAATAAAAAAATATATATATATATATATATGAATATAAAAATATGAATTAAAAAATAAAAATATAAAAATTCAATATAAAAAATACATTATAAAAAGAAAAAATATAATAATAATAATAATAATTTAATTTGTTACCCACTTTTGTGTTACAATTTAACGATCATATACTCTTTCCATTTCATTCCCGTGATTGTGTCAGTGTAAGTCCTACCCTTCTAATGTATCCTGCTGTGTCTTAAAATTTTTTTTATTTTTCAAGTGTTTCCTAATCTATTTTATGTTGCATAATCATCTTTTATCACTTTCCTGTTCTTCCCATCTTTTCATTCTCCCTATTATCTCCTATAGAATAACCAAGTTTGTCCCTTCTCCTCTAATTACCTCTTTCCAATTGCTGCCACTCTCTCCACTTACTTCACATGCTTCAATCACGTGTTTCACTGTTTCTTCCTCTTTCTTACAAACCATACATATCCTTTCTTCTTTCTTCTTTCGATAGCCAGCCACGGAGACCTCTCCAGACCTGACCCACGCCCGAAAATTTTTTATACCTAGCCGAGTGAGGAAATGACCTTGGCCCAACCCCAAAAATTTTTTCCAAACCAATATGTGATCGAATTTTCCCCCCAACACAGAGAAATAATTTTATTTTTATCGGATGATGTTTCAGACAATGTCGGGAAAGATCGGCAATTTACAAACCATGTATTCGGAGGAAGGAAAGAGAGAGCATTACATTAAAATCTAAATTCGTGGAGGGAAAGAGAGAGCAATACTTAGCGTCGCAGCGTCTCGCGCGATCGTGCGTAATTTGACTCCTCTGGAGCAGCCGCGTACGATGATGTCATTCAACGGCGCGAAGAAGGCTCGAACGAAATAGAATTATGCAGTGTCTGCAAATGTTAGAATTATGTGGCGAAAGGAGAAGGAAGCCGGGTAAATAAAATGTAGAAATAATATAAGTTTAAGAAATATATATTGTTATAGAAAAAAATATAAATATACAACTAAATAGAAATATAATAATAAAATGTAATAAAATAACACGGAATAAATAGTAAAAATAGAAAAAAATAGTAAAAATAGAAAAAAATGGAAAAATAGAAAAAAATAGTAAAAATAGAAAAAATATATACAAATGAAATTAACTAAACAAATTAAAATCAATATAAATTAATCTCTCCGCGCTGCGTTGGCGGTGGCGCGAGCAAGATCCGGGAGCATGTCCCGCAAACGCTCTATCTGGGGCGGTGGTGGCAGCGGTGGCAGGTTCTAAAACATGTAAACGCAAATATAATATTAATACATTCCGCACAATATCCTATCACAATATCACTTACCAGCAAGCCATCAATGGCTGCAGCGATGTTGTCGCTGTCATCGCTGTCATCGTTGTCATCGGTGGCGGAGGATGAGGAGTCCTCGATGCTGTCCTCACCTCCACCACCACCACCGACTGCTCCCTGCAAATCCTAGAATATAGAAACCTTGATATAATATTCACGTGTTAAACGTAAAAAAAACGTACAAAACATTGTTATGTACATACCTCCTGATTATTCCCCCCCCATCTCCTGGTCCTCGTCGGGCGCAATCCTGAATATTCCCATTATTTTTGGTTGGAACTATTGCCTTTAAAGAGACTGTTGCCGTCAAAGATTTGAAGACAACTGGTCTCGCTGCATCTCCAGGCTCTTGCATTTAAAATCTTATCATGAAATCGAGAAGTGCGTAGCTTTGCAAAAGTAAGATGCTGTTGTTCTCCACATTCATTTTCGCTGACCATCCTCTCCTTCTTCACACGCATCTTCTTTCCCTTCTTCTTTGGACACACCAAGCGACTAGAACAAATCTCTTCGAACATGTAATGAACCACTTCGAACATGCATCGAACGTCAATCGTACCACTTCGAACGTGTATAGAACGTATATTGGACATGTAATGAACTACTTCGAACATGTATCGAACGTCAATCGTACCTCTTCGGACGTGTATGGTACCACTACAAACGTATATTGGACATGTAATGAACCACTTCGAACATGTAATGAACCACTTCGAACATGTATCGAACGTCAATCGTACCTCTTCGGACGTGTATGGTACCACTTCGATCGTGTATTGGACGTGTAATGAACGGCTTTGAACGGGTATTGAACGGCTTTGATCGGGTATCGTCGTAATCTAGCGTACATCACATGTTGGAAGTTGGGGAGGGTGAAGAAAAACATTTTCATATACATTAAAAATTGATTATATTTAAATTATTGAATATTTTAAATATATTTTAATTTTATTCCATGTTATTTTATTATATTTTATTATTATATTCCTTTTTTATTATATTTCTATTTAGTTGTATATTTATATTTTTTCTATAACAATATATATTTCTTAAACTTATATTATTTCTACATTTTATTTACCCGTCTTCCTTCTCCTTTCGCCACATAATTCTAACATTTGCAGACACTGCATAATTCTATTTCGTTCGAGCCTTCTTCGCGCCGTTGAATGACATCATCGTACGCGGCTGCTCCAGAGGAGTCAAATTACGCACGATCGCGCGAGACGCTGCGACGCTAAGTATTGCTCTCTCTTTCCCTCCACGAATTTAGATTTTAATGTAATGCTCTCTCTTTCCTTCCTCCGAATACATGGTTTGTAAAATGCCGATCTTTCCCGACATTGTCTGAAACATCATCCGATAAAAATAAAATTATTTCTCTGTGTTGGAGGGAAAATTCGATCACATATTGGTTTGGAAAAAATTTTTGGGGTTGGGCCAAGGTCATTTCCTCACTCGGCTAGGTATAAAAAATTTTTGGGCGTGGGTCAGGTCTGGAGAGGTCTCCGTGGCTGGCTATCGAAAGAAGAAAGAAGAAAGGATATGTATGGTTTGTAAGAAAGAGGAAGAAACAGTGAAACACGTGATTGATGCATGTGAAGTAAGTGGAGAGAGTGGCAGCAATTGGAAAGAGGTAATTAGAGGAGAAGGGACAAACTTGGTTATTCTATAGGAGATAATAGGGAGAATGAAAAGATGGGAGGAAGAGGAAAGTGATAAAAGATGATTATGCAACATAAAATAGATTAGGAAACACTTGTAAAATAGAAAAATTGGTTAAGACACAGCAGGATACATTAGAAGGGTAGGACTTACACTGACACAATCATGAGAATGAAATGGAAAGATTATTTCATCGTTAAATTGTAAAGCAAAAGTGGGCAATAAATTAAATTATTATTTTTATTATTATTATTATATTTTTGTCTTTTTTATATTGTATTTTTATATTCTATTTGTATGGAGTGAACTCAAAGATGTTGAGAATCGTGCGGTTTATTTAGAGATAAAGAATTGAGGCGATACAATAGATACGTAACACTTTTGGCGAATGTTGTTGAGATATTACTGTTCTGTGTAACTGAGCACTCGGTTCGGTCACGAGAGCGTGAGTGCGTATGAATGTAGACGAGGTGTTGTGTGGAAGAGTATGTATGTATGATGTCGCGAAAAGTAAATAGGAAGTCCATCAGCTGTTCGTGAATGTTCATGTTGTCTTGCGATTGATGTGAAGAAGAGAAAAAGAGAAGGAGAAAGAACGAGAGATTGAGAGACAGAGACAGAGAGAAAGAGAGAGAGAGAGAGAGAGAGAGATAGAGAGAGAGATGGATTCTATTGTTTAATTAATTGAACAATATGTAATCATTTTACAAATATTGCAATCTATTTGCTTGTCTGTCTCCCTCCTTCACTTGTCATCAATTTCTATCGACTCTGCATAATTCTTTCTATGATTCTCGCCTCCAATTCTAAAGACGATACTACGTAATAAGTCGCTGTATTTGAAACTGAATACAGTATCATTTTTATTTAATCTTAAGTCATGTGTAAGCTATGTGTATCCGCGGCTGTATCAAACTGCAGAAGATGTGAGGACAAACTTTAAAACTTTTGTCACTGTGTTGTAACAGGGCGACGCTGCCTGCGAAACATTACATACGCGTCGTGCTGCTAAAATAATATGTGATAGCGAATACTACGGCGAGGATTATCTTGTAGATTGCGAACTGGTAGCATCTGTCATCAATGATATTTTAGCGGATGCTTGTAGGAAAAAAATGTTAAATTATATTTCATTTCTGTTTATATTTTTATATTCTTTTAATTGTAATTAAATTTCTTAAACATATTATTTCTCTATTTATTTATCTGTCTTCCTCCTTCTCACCTCACCAATTTCTGCTGACACCACATAATTCTTTTTATGATTCGTGCGTTCGTTACGCCACCAAATGATGTAATCTTGCACGGCGGTCCCATCACGGGGGATTCAAATTACACGTGATCGCGCGATACGCTGCGATGTTAAGATTGAAAAACATTTTTAAAAATTGTTAGCTTTAGAGTGTGTGTTTGCTACATATTGGTTCGGTAGATCGATGAGGGAGGGGATTAAAATTATTATTTCTCTGCGTTGGGAAAAAAATGTCTGTTGGTATGGAAAAGATTTTTTCTGCTGATGCCGCATAATTTTAAGATTCGACGTTTCTACATGTATTGTATTTTGTTCTTCACGCTGCCAAATGACGTCATCTAGCGCGGCTGCTCCAGAAGAGTCAGATTTCGCGAAATCTCGCGATACGCCGCGACGTTAAATCGGAACGCTTTGAAATACTGTTAGCTTTAGAATGCTCGCTACATAATGGTTCGGAAAAATATGTCTGTTTGCTAAATAACAGTTTGCTATATCGGTGATTAAAAAATTATTATTATTTCTCTGTGTTGGGGAAAACTTTCCATCACATATTGGTATGGAAAAAAGTTTCTGCTGACGCCGCATAATTCTTTCTATGATTCGCGCTGCCAAATGTCGCCATCCTGCACGACTGCTAGAGGAGATTCAAATTACACACGATATGCAGCGACGTTAAATCGGAACGCTTTGAAATACTGTTAGCTTTAATAAAATGTGTTTGTATCACTATGTAGCGCTGTCTCTTTTCCTCTCCCAGATTTAGCTTTAAAGTAAATCGAAACGCTTCGAAATACTGTTAGCTTTAGAATAAAATGTGTTTGTATCACTATGTAGCGCTGTCTCTTTCCCTCTCCCAGATTTTAGCTTTAAAGTAATGTTCTATCTCTTTCCCACCCTCCGAAGACGCGGTGTGTAAAAAAACGCCGATTTTTCCCGAGATCGTCCGAAATAATTCAAACAATAAAAATAAATTATTAAAACAATTTCAGCTACATAATTTTTTGGAAAAATATTTGGGGGGTGGGCCAAGGTCATTCACTCCCTCCGGTTAGGTCTGAAAAAGTTTTCCAAGGTCATTCACTCCCTCTAAAAAGTTTTCGGCGGTGGGTCCGGTCTCCGCGGCGGCTCGGCCTGGAGTGATCCCCTCCATCGTCGCAGCTTCCCCCACTCCGCGGCTCGTGCGCGCGCAACCGGTTTTCCTCTCCATCAGGCCCCGCGCCCATGTTTCCCTCCGCCGCACTCCCCCGCGCGCCCTCACTTCCCCCCGCCCCCGCGCTCCCCTCAGAGGACCTGGGTTGGAAACGGCCTTACTATACTACTTAAGTCCTACCCTTCTAATGTATCCTGCTGTGTCTCAACATTTTTTTTCTATTTTACAAGTGTTTCCTAATCTATCCTATGTTACATAATCTTCCTTTATCACGTTCCTGTTCTTCCCATCTTTTCCATCTCCCTAGTATTTCCTGCAGAACAGCCAAGTTTTTTCCTTTCTCCTCTAATTACCTCTGTCCAATTCCTGCCACTCTCTCCACTTACTTCACATGCTTCAATCACGTGTTTCACTGTTTCTTCCTCTTTCTTAAAAAGCCTACATAGACTTTCTTGTTTCATTAGCCAATATTTGCATGCCCTTGTTTCACTATCCTGTATGAATCTTCCTATCCTTTCTAATTCTCCTCTCCTTTTTTCTTTTTCCCCATAAGCATTTCGGCTTATCTCCTGGTTTCCTTGCCACCGCTCTTAATTCTCTTAAGGTGGGATCTCCTAGCTGCGACAGGTCGCTACGACTTGTCGCAGCGACTTGACCTAGCGACTGGCCCTAGGCTAAATCTCCTTGCCTGCGTCAGGCTGCTGGCTACAGGATAATCCTGGAGCCACTGGACACACAAAGATGCCGCCTGGCACCCTGTGGCGAAGTCCCCCCCCCCCCCCCCCGTGGTGCCTCACCGAATTTTACACCTTCGACCCTCGAATGGATTTGAATATCATTAAGAACTGCGAAATGACCAGGATTTCCGCATTTCTCATCAGATCTTTGCGAAAACCACGCCAATCGATTCCTTATGTTTCGCCGATGAATCTAATACCAAGAACGATATAATTCGGAGCATAATAAAGGAAATTTCATGAAAAATTGATTTATGTCATTTCACGCTAGCTTCGTTAAAGATAGCCCGATTTACATGAAATTTGGTACGATCTTCATCAGAAAAACATAAGGAATCCATCGGTGTTACTTTCATATCGATGCGATAAAGAATAAGGAATTATTTTATTTCCGAAACAGGTATGAATCCTCGGTCGACCCCAGCGATTCCAGGTCGGACGCCCCGCTGTCGAGGGTGAAAATGTGAAATATTCATTTCAGCGTATTAAGAAATTCTTTATTCTTTATCGTATCGATATGGAAGTGACACCAATGGATTCCTTATGTGTTTCGGATGAAAATCGTACAAAATTTCATGTAAATCGGACTATTTGTATTTTTCGCCTCAATGGGGCAGAATCCCAAGAAATGAGGAAACTAGTCAGAATTCAAAACTTATAGGATTTTTATATATTTCTTGTAAACTACTTATATGAGCTCCTAAAGAAGGTAAAAATATCATGACGGCTACTTCTAGAGATAAGGGATCCGTTTCGAATTTGTCAGGAAGACGAAACAGGCGGAATCGCGCGCATACCTCTAAAGTGCTTCCAAGTGCCATATTTTGCGTGTGTGTTAGTGACGATTGTCTAAAATATCGAGGCAGTTGCAGCTTTCGACTGACATGAGTAGGGCGAAAAATTGATAGAGGATATATCAAATTGTCCTGTCATTTATGATGGTAAGGACAGAGACTACAAGAATTACGGAGGAAAAGAAAATGTGTAGAGAGAAGTGTCAATTAAATTAAACAGAAGAGATAAGGCATTATATTTATTTCTTTATTATTTCTAATTATACTTATTTATTGTTTCATCATACATGGGATGCTTACAACCAAAGGGATGCAAGTGGCGTTTTTGAAACTTTTGAATTAAGAACTGATGTGGTTAGTTAAATCGTTAAATATAATGTTGTAAATAATGTAAGTAATCCAACAGTCCCCCGAAAGGCCTCCTTTATGACGCCCTCTAGTGTCAATCGGGTTTTCTCTTTTCCAAGACCCTCCTCCACGACAGTTAAATGACAACTTGGAAACACATCGAGAAACAGTCGAAGCCCCATATTTCTTACATTCGGCCAACCTGATTTTAAGTTTGTCCTCGGACTTATCATCTAGAAAAAAACAGAATATCAACTCCAAATTTTGCATGAGCAGCGTAAATACCACATATCACAATGGTCAACTTATCCTTTCTCCAATGGACAAACAAGTCGAGACGATAATTATTCCATGCTCATCTACATTCTTCCTGGCAACACAGCGCAGGTACTATGAAGTTCCTGATGACCTGAATCATGTTGATCTGGCATCTCACAACATCTGAAATTAACCACCCTTAACGCTCGCTGTTGTGGCATAATACCGCGTATTATGCACAAACCAACGTCGACTTGATCTAGAACAGTACATTCTCATCCACAATCACACCAACGTCGGACAGTCTCATGTCCATTTTGGGATTTTTAGAAATGGTCTCAGTTTCTATGTTCACTCACAGTCGCACAGACGTATGTTTATGTGAACACCTCATTCTCATCATTGACCACCTCTCTCGACGTTGCGGCGTTGTACAGCGGCCGTCCTCCTCGTCGAGCCCAGGGTCTTCGGGTGCTATCCCCTCCGTCCCTCGCCGTATCCCGTTCTGTCACGAATGGTGACTCCACGACCACTCCATTGGCTCATCACTCCCTTTTGTGCACGTAGAAAAAAAATTAAACATATATACCATACAATATACAGTATACATATCAAGCTAATTACCAAACTACCACGGAAGCCGTTAAATTATTATTTACTGCCGTGTTTACCTCCGTCAGTTGATTAAGTTGTTGCACCCCTTTGAATGTGGTCCTGTTGCCATTCTACAGCCCCTTCGGCTGAATTAAAATAACTTTTCAGTTTATTCCGCATCTCAAAACCCTCCGCATCTCCATAACCTCCGGGTCCAGCTAACGAACACATGTTATTCACGGATATGTCCATGAGGGAGTTGCTACGTTCACTGCTGTTTTCATGTTCATCGCGCAACATGTTATACAAGCAGCATGTTGCAGTGATGATATCATCGGTCGTTTCTGGCAGTACCGCTATTGCCGAATAAAATATTCGGAAGCTTTGGGATAACAGTGCAAAAGCATTTTCCGACACTCGTCTTACTCTGCACAAGCGGTAGTTGAAAAAGTTTTTTTCAACATTTTCCGAAGCTTGATTTTTTGGGTGCGGCTTCATACAATTTTTCGTCAGTCGAAAAGCTTCATCGCCTATAATCACATGGGGGATCGTCACGTCGGATCCTGGCAGTGGTTTATCACTGGGGAAATTAAAATTCCCGGATCGAATTTTTTGCCCCATAATTGATTTGTGGAAAATGCCGCTACCGCCTTCTTTTCCATAGGAGCCAACGTCGATGACAATAAATTTATAGTTTGCATCTACTAGAGCTAATAATACGAGTGAAAAATAGTTCTTGTAATTAAAATACAGTGATCCACTGTTTTTGGGCATAATATACGGACGTGCTTCCCATCCAATGCACCAACGCAATTTGGGAAATTTCACTTCGTTTGGAAATGTTGTGCAATTTTTTCAAAATTTGAAACAGTGGGTTTCGGTAAAAATATTGGCACTAATTTATTGCATAATTGTTTAAGTACGTCTTTAACAACCACGCTTATATAGCCGTGAGATATTCGGAATGCAAATGACAATGATCTGAAACTTTCTCCAGTAGCGATGAACCTGCAAAAAATATATTAACTAATTATTTCAGCTGCTGACTGTAAAATAAGATGGAGGAGCATACGCGATACATGCATGAAAATGAAGCGGGCCAATAAACACTGTACACTGTACAGGGTTGGCAAAAAAGGCAAAATCTAAATGGCCGTTGTTGGACAAGAATAGTTATTTGAACAATGTATCGTTTTAGAGGATGCAAATATGTTTTACACAGAATATGACTTCTAAAATATAATGAAATTCAAAAATTCATTATATTTTTTTATTATAGTACTCAGAATAATGTGCAACAAACTGAAGAAGTTCAACATATTAGAAGCAGTACGGGTAGCGACATTCCAGGAACGTCGATGGATGTTATGGAACCTCCCGCGACCAGTGAATTTATTTTAGAAACACAGTCAGAGAACAACATTCCTCTTTGGAGGAAGAAGATATCCGTTCAGTTCAGTGTGAAAAAGGCACAGAAATGAATCGAATACTAAACTGAATTTATTGGAAACAAGAGCTCTCGAAAGAGCAAAATTAATGGGCAGTATCGACCGATCAATGGAAGAACAGTCCGACTCCACTTCGACATTTTTTAAAAGTATCGCGGTAACCGTTAATAATTAACCACTGTTTCTGAAAAATTAACTTGCCTTAATGTCACCAGCAACTTGTCTTGTGGTGAAATCGGGTGTAGCACTTTCGTGGATGGTTCTGTTTTTATATCGTTTCCGATGAGGTTTAATACAAAGGCAACCTGCTCCTTATTCAAACGAAAGAATTGTCTGTAGATCGTTTCGTTATCCTCCAAATGATTCGTAATTAGGATCCTGTTGTAGCCTTCTGTACTTCGGTTTGCGTACAACCTCTTCGCTGCCTTTCTCTTTTTTCTTCTTTCCAACAACGCTAGCAGAAGTGCCTCATCTTCTGCCTTTTCTTGCAGCAGTTGTGCCACCACCGGAATAAAATTGCGGTTCATTTTACAAATCTGTCTTTACTTTTACACCGCACAGGGAAATTCGGATATCACTATTGTTTCACAGACACTATGCAATACGTTTAAGAAAGACACTGGTTTTGGAGCGATGCTTCCACTTCGGAGTCAAAGTAACGAGTGTCATTCCGGCGATGGTTGGAAGAGGTCCTGAACCAAGGGCAATAAACTAACGGCATTTATGACAAGCCTGTTCAAGCTATTCAGGTATACCGGAATTTGGAGTAGGGGAGACCGGGGCTAAATGTTCCGATTAAAGCATAAAACATAAAAAATGACGGAAAAATAATGTATCTTCACTATTGACTAATTTTTTGTTAAATTTATTATATTTTATGATTTTAAGCTTGTATTTGATATATTGTATTAGGTTTTTCATAAAAAGTAATTTATTTGTGGCTAATCAAAGCGGAACTTCTTACCCCTTTTTGGGGCAAGTTGTTATTGCATTGGGGTAAGTTGTTACTAAGATATAAGAGTTGCCTTTTAATGAAATATTTCATTTTCTAATGAAACAAAACAGAATTTTATTAATAATGTTTATTTCTGAATATTCGGATCAACAAAAATGTATTATCTTTAATAGAAAACCAAAACAATATAATAACCATAAACATTATCTTTGATATAAAAACTAAAATCTACAAATCAGTCTTACATTCAACTGTTTGTGGGTATCTACTTATTGAGATTTGTATTTGTAGCCTACAAGTAGCTTCTTGTCCAGATTGTAGTTTTTTAATCACTCTCGATAGAGTCAAGTGGCAGATACTGAATTCTCTAGTGACAGTTTTTATCTTTATGCATAACTTCGATGGAAATGGTGCCCCTTCCCACTTTTCATTCATACGTTCTCACATTAAAACACAGCAGCAACAATTTATACATTTGTAGTGGGACAAGTTGTTACAGTAACAAGTCACGGTAACAACTAGCCCCTATCGCCACATGCAGCAATTTGACAGACTATTCTGCTTATACATATATTGAAACGATAAACACCGTTACTCCATGTTCTTAAATATAATTTGACCCATAAGAACGACTCAATCAATAATATCGACGTTAAATAATCGAAATAGACCAATGAATAATGATAGAACAACCACACGATTCGCATTCGCGGTTGCTATTAAAATGGGCGACAGAGTGGCGTGATCAACTTACACGGAAAAAATAATTTAATGTACAACGCTCTGTTTATTTTGAAGATAGAACCGTCGGAACAACTTACCCCCGGAACTTTTAGCCCCGGTCTCCCCTACGCAGGCGAGTCCACGCTTGCCTGTGCATTTCACAAATGCGAATTAATCAGAGGAAATGAGACAAATATAAGCATATGTATGTGCGGACACTTATTAGAAGGAGATGAGGGAAATTAGGAACTTCTATTGGCACTTTTGAAAAGGAGTAAAATAAATGAAATAAAAAGCATATACATATATCGATATACAAATGACAGGATATTAATAAAAACTCACTTAGTGGATAACCGAACAACGTATACATAATTCTTCGATTAAATAAATAACAAGTTGATTTTGTTTTAAATCACATTGGTAAGGATCTAAAAAAACATCATCTACGACAACCAGCGGCCGTGGCCGTGATGGAAAACACCGGTTCTCGTTAGAACACCGAAGTTAAGCATCACGGGGCGGGTACTGGGGAAAGATGGGTGACCACCTTTCTTCCGGTATGTCGCTGCTGCTGGGACTCGAAGGAGAGAGAGGAGGGAAAAATAGGACTATAGTTCGTTGGGCAATATAAGCGAAAAAGCTTGAAACGCCATCCTGCTTAACAGGAAAAAAAATATATACATCAACTACGACAGTGGAACATTTGATTTATTGTTACCGTTACGAGTATATGCACAGACACAGAAACGCGCGCGCGCGCTATCTGAATATACAGGGTGTCCGCGGGAAGAGTGAACAGCGCGATTTCTCCTAAAGTATTGGAGGTAAAAATATAAAAAAAAATAAGGAATGCATGGTTCGAGGGGGCCAACTTATTAGCCCGAACGAATTTTTTTTCGATTATTATTATAAAAGATACGATGGTCAAGTTCGGTTTTTCAAATGGAACTATTTTTTTTGAAAACCTGAGTTGATAGTGCGTTCCAAGACAAATTCAATAAGCATCAATGTATACACTTTATTTCCACTGGTTTTTGAGATATTGCGCATGCAAATTTACTGATTTTCACTGCAAGAAAACCCTCTGGAATAGCAAGGACCGAGGGCGGTCTTGCTGGCGTGACGGGTGGCATTGCCCGTTGAAACAGATACCTACCTGCCAAAGGTCTCCGCCAGAAATGGCAGGCCCAAAGGCTGGATAATTCTTTTCCGTCAGAAATGCTACTTAGGTAGGTACATCTGCGGTATCGAGAAGCGCAACGTTACTTTTATTTCGCACTTGCTTCTACGCTCGGGTGGCCGGTTCTTTTGGGAGGGATGCAAGTTGAATTGGTTAGGTTAGAAGGTGTGAAAGTTGCTAGACAAAATTTCAACCATAGGGAGCAGATTGTATTAGAACCAATCGGATTTGCGTCCCTCACAAACGGCTGCTCTCTTGAAGAGGCCCTCTTCACAGCAATACCTCCTCCCCAATGCCCACCTTCTCTCGCACGGATACGTCCACGCATGCTTTTGTTTTGATATCGAATCTCGGGTTTATACTCGGGAGGAACACGCATCGACAGCGGGCTACCTCTTTTCTTCCTTGTGTCTCTCCACGAGGCGTATTGACGGTGGATTGTAGGAGCGTAGATGTTTGGATGCCAGTTATTGAATTCAGGAGACGATAGAAACACTTTATTACAAAACACACATGTACTATAATTAAAGTAAATCGTATTCCTCTCGGGCAGGAGTACTGATAATGATCGAACTTGCGCCCCACTTCGCGCAGACCGATTACACGGAGGGTAGTCGGGTCACACACTGCACAAATGATAGAAGGGTAATTCTGGAGTAACGCCCGTCAAGGAGATGCAGCTTGGTACCCCGTAGCGAGGACAGACCTTTGCAGTACCTCTACCGATGTTTATGACTTCTTCCGGAAAAAGGTATGAATCCTTGGCCGAACGTGAAATTTGGTATGATTTTAATCGATGAAACGCCAGGAATCCATTGGCATCACTTTCCCCTTCGATACGATGAAGAAAAGAAGGAAACATTTGAAATCCTGAACATTTCTCACTTCTTAATGATATTCCAAACCCTTCGAGGGTCGAAAGCCATCAAATTCGATGGGCACTGCGGGGTGTTGTCCCCGCCACGTGGTGACGGGCGTACCTCCAGAATTACCCTGTATTTGTTTAGGAAATAAAATAATTCTTTATTCTTTATCGTATGGATATGAATGTGTCGCCGATGGATTCCTTGGAGTTTTCTGACGAAAATCATTACAAATGTCATGTAAATCGGACAACTTTTACATACGGAATACAAATAGCTTGTGTCAAAGTAGTTCGATTTGCATGATATTTGGTATGATTTTTGTCAGAAAAACATAAGGAATCCATTGGCGTCACTTCCCTCTCGATACGATGAAGTAACGATGCGCTTCTCGATACCGCAGATGTACCTACCTAAGTAGCATTTCTGACGGAAAAGAATTGTCCAGCCTTTGGGCATGCCATTTCTGGCGGAGACCTTTGGCAGGTAGGTATCTGTTTCAACGGGCAATGCCACCCGTGACGCCAGCAAGACCGCCCTCGGTCCTTGCTATTCCAGAGTGTTTTCTTGCAGTGAAAATCAGTAAATTTGCAAGCGCAATATCTCAAAAACCAGTGGAAATAAAGTGTATACATTGATGCTTATTGAATTTGTCTTGGAACGTACTATCAACTCAGGTCTTAAAAAAAAATAGTTCCATTTGAAAAACCGAACTTGACCATCGTATCTTTTATAATCATAATCGAAAAAAAAATTCGTTCGGGCTAATAAGTTGGCCCCCTCGAACCATGCATTCCTTATTTTTTTTATATTTTTACCTCCAATACTTTAGGAAAAATCGCGCTGTTCACTCTTACCGCGGACACCCTGTATATTTAGCGCGTATACTATCTATTTTCAATATATGAACCAAATGTACAAATATAACGAGTAGATAATATATTCTAATATTTACAGGTTTACAGATATTTGAAATGCCACGTAATTAAAGGGTCATTTTAGTAATCACGTAGCCCAATTCGGCAACATTCAGGCTTTTTTTCTTAGTGAATACAATGAATAACAATGTCAAACTTTTTTTTATTTATCAATCTACCTATAATGTATGCGGAACATTTGTTTAAATACACTTTTAATTGTGTTTTTTCAATGTTATCTGGAGTTAAAAATCGCGTCTTTGAAAAGACGCCGGGAGTGATTTCAGCTCACAGACTTATCTGGAACAAAAATACCAAGCTGATTCTTAATCATTATGAGTACCGTTATCGCAGGTGCCAGAATTAGGCACGTAAGTCAAAATTTATAACAATTGGGCGCATTCAAACTTCAAATAAGAATGGAAAATTTCGAAACTGTTGACATTGTTATTCATTGTATTCACTAAGGAAAAAGCCTGAATGTTGCCGAATTGTGCTACGTGATTACCAAAATGACCCCTTAATAGAAAGCGTGATCCAATCTATCGATAATCGATAGTAACACCTATGGTGCAGCTGAAGTGCTGGGTACGCAATCACCTGCTGCTTGTAGTGATTCAATTTCGTTGATTATTTTAAATACAGCAGCCTTCACTTCAAGAATAAACTGAGGCTGAAATGTTTTAACGGTCTCCGCCATACTTCTGAAAAATAACGAAATGCAGTCTGTATCTTGCTGTGCTGACGTGGTGATGGTGTGACTCGCTTTGGGCGGGTCCGGGGGGAACCAGAGGAGAGTTCCTTAACCGGCTCAGTCGAGATGTCTCGGGTTCGTCAAATGAAGTGCACACTGCTTACTGGGTATATCAATATCCGGTTTATCCTCTGTTGGTGATTTGAATATTCACTCGGTATCTATTTCAATAAGCCAAATATATTCTAAGCTCGTGGCACTAGATTCCACGAAAGGTCCAGGTTATGATGGTATTCCGCCTCAGTTTTTAAAGGAGTGTTCATTTATTCTTTTTAGGCCCCTCTGGCATATTTTTAACTCCTCTCTTTCAACTGGGACCTTCCCAGCAGCTTGGAAGACCACTTTGGTCTCTCCTGTATTCAAGGCGGGTGATCGCTCTGATGTCAGAAACTATAGGCCGGTTTGTAAATTATCTGTTATACCTAAGACCTTTGAGGAAATTATTACTGAGCATTTAACACCCTGTCTTGCAAATGTTATCTGTGAAGAGCAGCATGGATTTGTTCCTGGTAGATCGACGACATCTAATTTAGCGGTTTATCACAGCTTCGTTTCATCAGCTTTGAACTCGGGTTTGCAAGTTGATACAGTATACACTGATTTCCGGAAAGCATTTGATTCAGTTGATCATGGTATTTTATATAATAAGTTAGTTTCAACCGGGATCAATGGTTCGCTTCTTAACTGGATTAGTAGCTACTTAGAAGGCCGTGTGCAGATTGTCAGTGTGTATGATCAGCGCTCTGATCCTGTTAATGTAACGTCAGGAGTACCTCAAGGTTCACATCTAGGTCCTCTCCTGTTCCTTATTTTTATTAATGATCTTAGCGCTGTTTTTCTGCATAGCAAGTTTCTCATGTATGCTGATGATCTGAAAATCTTTCGTACTATTAGTGCGCCCGCCGATGTTGAAATGTTGCAGATGGATCTAACGAGATTTGAGGAGTGGTGTACCGCCAATAAGTTGTACCTTAACACCGGTAAATGTAAGGTTGCCAGGACTCATAGGGCTATCAATTGTATCCAATCGTCTTATATGCTTTGCGACACCCCACTGACAGTTGTGACTGAGATCTTGGACCTTGGTGTTATGTTTAATTCTTGTTTAGATTTTCGTAACCATTATAGCATTATCACTCGTAAGGCGATGAAGACCCTTGGGTTTATCGCCCGTTTTGGCAAACATTTCAGACAAATCAGGACACTGAAGTTATTATATGTTGCACTAGTTAGGCCAGTGGTTGAATATGCGTCAGTTATCTGGTCCCCTAAGCATAAGCAATATGTTAACTTAATAGAAAGGGTGCAGCATAAGTTTCTTAGACTTGCCATGAGACTTTCTGGTAGCCCTATGAGGTTTGACGATCATGATTATGTGCCTGCCTTGCGTAAGACTGGACTTGCAAGTCTTAGCGATCGCCGTGTCTGTACCGACTTGTTATTTCTCTATAAAGTAATCCATGGTCTGATTAACTGTCGGGAACTCGTTGCATTGATTTCATTTCATGCCCCGCAACGGTCGTTACGTCCGAGACCTCTTTTTGTAACGTCTGTCCCTGCTTACTTTCATTATACTGTTGATCCCATTAATCGGGCCATGGATGCAATGAATCATTGCCCGTTAGAAATTGACTTTTTTGCGGTCTCATTTGCGTTGTTCAGAGGTCACTTATTTAAACGATTTTTGTCAAAGTAAAATGTGTTCTATTGTTTCTTTATTATGTTTATTTTTGTTTTATTTTCTTGTTATTACTTATTGTAGTATTTATTTTCTATTTTTGTTTTCTTTCTTTGTTTTATTATCTTTGTTGTTATAATCTTTTTATACTAAAGGGCCTTCCCGTTAATAAATAAATAAATAAATAAATAAATATTTATTCGGTCTCGGAGTTGACGGAACGCGAGTTAAAACTCGCGTCGCAAGGCTTATTTCTAAACGACTCGGAACCGGATGGCTTAATACTAGTTGCTCGGCGGTGAGCGATAGCTCGTAGCGGCGGCCGGTCGGTGGCCTCGGCGGTACTCGGTGGCACTCGGATGGTGCTCAACCGCGGAGAAATGGTGTAAGCCTACTGCCGAGCGAGTGAGAACCTCGACTCTGCACAGCCTGCATGGAAGGCCTTTCGAGCGTTGGGCCAGCTATCATTGACCGCTGGTTGGCCACCACGGCCGGATAGTCCAGCGCGAATCGAGATTCGGCTGATGTAGCGACCAGGGATCGGGCTACTAGCGGTCAGGCGGTAAGGCACTCGGCGCACTAGAATTCCCACGGAGGAGGAGGAATATCCAAAAAAGAGCTTCTCTCGTATCGACTCTGCAGGTATGGCGAAGCCGCGGAGCAAGCTGCTTGCCGCTGCTCGCGACCCCGGTCTTATTCCCCGTGGCGCGAAAAGCTTCCGCGAGAACGTTATCAGTTCCGCGGCCGCCTACCGGCCGCGGCGGAAGTTAGTCTCGCGGGTCGTCGCGCATAGTGGGGCGCGTTCTTGCGTGGCGCGGTGTACCTCGTGAGTTGTGACTCGGGAGGGGGAAGTGTCTACGTGACGTACGTCGCAATGGTATGCAGCAGCTTTTGCCGTTCCACCATGCTTCTCTCCAAGATATCCAGTACAGCGTTTGAGTTGCTGCTGCGGCGCTTTTTTCGTGCTGGAGTGGACGAATCTTCAGACCTCCTCCTTCTTGAAGGCACTGCGTCGAGCTCTGCAATATTTTCATTTTCACCAACTTCTATTGGATCTGTCGATGGTTCTGCCACGGTGTTGTTCGTCTGAGGATAGGTGTTGTTCGTCTCCGCGTTGCGCTCAGGCGCTTCGACCTCCTCGTCGACATCCATATTACTCTGGGGACTGTAATAAAATGAAGAAAATAAACTTTTAAGATTTATTTTATTTTAAAATTCATATTGTGAGTAAAAAATCTGCCTTCTCTCGATTGGAACATTTTCTAAAAATTCCATGCTGGTCAGCAACGCCCATTTCGATTTCGGCTGTGCTGCACTCCGTTCCATATTTGTTTGCGCGTTTAATACGCATGTAGGAGTCGCGTATGTTACGCCACCTGTACTTGCAGTCATCAGCTGAAATAATTAGATAATACATTTTTTGCAGGATCTTTGGTACTGGAGAAACATTCAGGCTGTTGTTATTTGCATTTGGAATATCATATGGATACATACAGTGGCTCATGAAAGTATTCTAATACCCTTTGAAATAGAATAACTTTTTTAAAGTTGGGCCAAACGACTTGAGTTTATGAAAGAAGCTAGAAGGATTAGTTTACTAGGTGACGTGTTTCGTCGTTTTGAAATAAAAAAATTGCGATTGGTCAGAATAGCGAAGAAAATAGTGAAGGTCGTTTTGTCCAAATTTTTTTATTTGAGCCTGTAATGACAATCAATAAAATACCTTTTACATATTTAATTATGTTTTAGGGTCATAAACTGAAAATTTTGTCGAAAAGCGACCTTCACTATTTTCTTCGCTATTCCGAAGAATTGCAATTTTTCAGAACGGCGAAACACGTTCACCTAGTAACCTAATCCTTCTACCTTCTTCAAAAAACGACGGATTCCAGGCGACCAACTTCCGAGTGCCATCCGAGGCCACAGCGAGCGCCCACGACCTACCCTTGGGTCAGCGACTCTGCGAGCAAGCGAAACGCTAGACGGCAAGCGTGCCGTGCGATATTCGAGCGACACAGCAAGCGACAGCTGAGACGGAGCGCCGTCTCAAGGTAGGATAATTCATTATCATTTATGTAACAATATAATTAGTCATTACTGTTCTTCCCTTATATCCCTTGTACTCTTTGATTCAACCCCTTATTACCTTCCTCATTCCCGGTAAGTATAGTCAAGGCGTGCTTTAGCACCTTGACAGAGCAAGAACCCCGTGAATCACCCTAACCGCTCAGGGTCGTTTCACAGCAGTCCCTTCAGGACGTAACACAAGTGTTGTTGCAAGAGACGTATTGAAACAATTATGTGATAAATGACTTAGTGCCCATATTTTTACCGCAATCTAAAATTTCCGATTTGGAAAAAATTGCAAACGTCTTTATGATGAAATGGAATATTGCAAACAGCATTGGAATACTTGATGGGAAGTGTGCTAGAATATTGTGCCCTCAAAATAGTGGATCATTATACTTTAACCCTTTCGACCCGACTATTTTCGATTTGGATTTTATTATATTTCCTTGCAGACATTGATTGTACTTGGCTGCGGATGGATACAGATCAAACGTGACAGTTGTAGATCAGTTTTAAAAATTGGGACATATGTGTCTCGAAAACGCATAGGCATATCTCTATATTCACTAAGATAAATAAAAGTAATAATTTAAAAACATTTTAAGCAAAATAGTTGTATCATAGTGTGAATGGAAAGGCTGCGATAAAAAATTTCAGATAATTGTTCAATCACACGTAGTATAAATCACGAGATTTCTATCATTGCGACACTGCAGCCAGACACTCTATCAAAATAAAACCTATCCAGCATAAAAATTCACTGGGACATTGTACCCCAACAGGGCCTAAAGGGTTAATTATAAGAATGGCTTTTTGATTGTATTATTAGCTCTAGTTGATGTAAATAAATATAATTAAAGAATACTGTACCTGTTCTGTTCACATCAATTGCCACCACCTTCCACACATTGTTCTTCATCTCGACTTCTTTGTGCAGCAGGTGAGAGGCATCATACAGGATACGATGAGGGGCTACCGCCTCTACTAACTTATCGTCCTCCTCACTTGAAAACACAACTTTTTTTGGCATTTTATGCTGTTGTCGCTGACTACACGCAATAAGTAACACTGATACTATACAGGTCTGTTTCCTATACTGACTAACTATCCCTGTAAGTCGCAGTTTAAATACCATTTCCATCAGGACGTGCATCACTTTGAGGGTAGAGTCTTTTGCGAAACTCTAAATGCTATTGGTCGCGAAAGAACTCCAACTTCGCAGATCGTAAGGGCAGAAATGGGAAAATAAAGTTATAAAGTAAAACCGGTGTTTTGGGTTATTCCCGTGGGCGCGAGTTTCAGCCACCCTAAACGGATTGTTAGCGGGTCACGGTCTACTACAGCTTTATGACACTAGACCTTTGGCCCCCTACGCGATATAAAGTAATTAGGAAACATCTGCCAAGTAACTTGCAGAACAACGTGTGGGTGATAGGAATTGGGAAACGGCAAAGCCGAATGAAAAACCCACAGTGTCTGTATAATTCCGTATATTTCGGAGATGTTGCTCGACTACACTTCGTCGCCGGACTGACTCTCGATCTCTCGACGGCGAGTCACGCGCTAAGGACCGGGCGTCCTTATCTAAACAAATGCTGTCATCAAGACGGCGACGCATATCGCGGAGGGCCCGAGGTGTCTATGCCTCGATGCCCGACTTGACGCCGTAGGGATCCGAACCCAGATACATATTCCCACGAACGGAACAATTTTTAGGCTTAATCCCCAATTGCTACAAGCTAATTCCTCTATGTTCGGCAGGCAATAAACCGTGTTTCGCTACAGTAAAAAAGAATAATAAGTATGGTCGGAACGTTGATCGTGACGAAAATTAATTTTATGGTCCGCACAATTATCAAAAGAAGGTGTTCTTATGTTAGATCGAAGAAATTATTGTGTAGAAACACCAGTACGCCTCTCGGAGAGCCACAAGAAGAAAGGGGTGGTCCGCTGACTACGCGTGATGCCATCTGCTTCGTCCTCCCGAAAATTCGAGACTGATCCCTTATCTCTCAAGTATAAACACGCTTTGGAATATCAAAATAGAAGCACGCGTTGACGTATTCGGTGCGAGAGAAGATAAGGCATAGGGAGGAGATTATATTATGACCAATTGGTCCTGCATTCCTTTGAAACAGCAGCTTTCCACTTCTGCCCACTAATATCATTGTGCTTCATTTTGGATATTCCAACGTGTGTTTATACTTGAGAAATAAGTGATCTCTGTCTAATTAGTGGGGAGGACGAAGCAGGCAGTATCACGCGCAGTCAACGGACCACCCCTTTTTTCCTGAGGCTCTGCGCGAGACGTACTACTGGTGTTTCTACAGAACAATTTCGTTTCCTACCCCATTGCCAAGGAAACATTCTTCGATCTAACATAAGAAGATCATCTTCTTCTTTTGTTAGTGTAGGAAAATGCCACACCTGATTCCCAAAAATTAATCAGGCGGATCGGCCAGAGCGTCTCGCCAGGGTCGCAATTTATGACCATATTGTCCCGCGAGTCGGTGCGGCGGTTGACAACAGTATCAACGTGCGGGTCCGAAGTCATTACAGTATAGATATGTACAATCCACCGACATACGGATTAACTCAAACTTAAGGGGGGAACCTGGTGTAACTAGCTGAAAATCGAGGCATTATTCCTGAATTTTTTTTAAAGAAAGTACTTAATTGATCATTCTAAAACTTTCGGAATATTGTATTAACAGGTTAAGGTAGATAAAAAAAAAATTTTTTAAAAAAGAGCGGCAAATAACAAAGTTATAAGGGCTTATGCCCAGTCCATTCGCGACGAAATTGTTGCACTGCGGGCAACATAGCGTCTTTTGGTTTCTTCTGAAACGAAAATTCGAACAATTTTCGTTTAGTTTATGAGTGTACGCACAAATCGAACAAATTTATAACTTGAATGATGCAAAATTGAACAAATGGCGGCCTCTTGAAAAAAAAGTTTACTTTTTCCAACGAAATTTGGCCTTAAATGTGTAAAAAAAGTCATTTATTTAAACAATATCATTATACCCATAGCTTAGATCTGTAAAGAAAATGTTCACAAATATCCGTGCACAAGGCCAAGTCGATTGGTTAAATATTTTTTGAGTTACATTGCTCGCAGAGTGTAAAACTGTCGTTTCGAGAAAAACGCATTTAAAGTTTTGTGGTAACCTGGCGCTCCGTAACAAAACCGGCTATATCCGCTTTAATTTTTTGAATTTCGTTTTGCGGCTTTGGGAGCATATTATTGTGATGTTTAACTACTGATTTATGCAAAAAAATCGATTTCTTCGACCCACTACACTAGACTCCCTCCCTTAAATGTGCCAAAAAAGTTATTTATTTAAACAATATCATTATACCAATAGCTACGTTCTGTGAAGAACATGTTCACAAATATCCGTGCACAAGGTCAAGTCGATCAGTTGAATATTTTTGGAATTACATTGCCCGCAAATTGTAAAACTGTCGTTTCGAGAAAAACGCGTTTTAAAGATATGTAAATAACACTTTTCGAAAACTTACAGCTGCTTTCTGCTAATCCGCTATGCCAGGTCCATATATTTGACTTTCCTCTTCCTCAAACTCCTCTCGCAAGGCCGCATTTTGTTACCCACGAGTAGTTCGTTCCTCTCTGATGCTGCTGAGGCTGCGACGCTCTTGTCTCTTCAGCCGCTGCGCGTCGTGCACATCGACGAACATTTTGCACTGTGGGCCGATAATGAGGTTCAGTACTTGCATTAATTGCAGCACAAAACTGTAGCTTTCATTGAATGTGCCAGCAGCCAAGAAAGAAGCGATTTCCACGATTTTGAAGACGCAGTTTAAGGGGGGAACCTGGTGTAGCGGGTCAAAGAAATCGATTTTTATTTTTTTGCATAAATCAATAGTTGAACATTACGAGAATACGTTTCCAAAGCCGCAAAACGAAATTCGAAAAATTAAAGCAGATATGGCCGGTTTTGCTACGGAGCGCCAGGTTACCAGAAAACTTTAAGGGGGGAACCTGGTGTAGCGGGTCGAAGAAATCGATTTTTTTTGCATAAATCAATAGTTAAACATCACGATAATATGCTCCCAAAGCCGCAAAACGAAATTCGAAAAAATAAAGCGGATATAGCCGGTTTTACTACGGAGCGCCAGGTTACCAGAAAACTTGAAACGTGTTTTTTTCGAAACGACAGTTTTACAATTTGCGGGCAATGTAACTCCAAAAATATTCAACCAATCGACTTGGCCTTGTGCACGGATATTTGTGAACATTTTCTTTACAGATCTAAGCTATGGGTATAATAATATTGTTTAAATAAATAACTTTTTTTTACACATTTAAGGCAAAATTTCGTTGGAAAGAGGGACCTTTTTTTCAAGAGGCCGCCATTTGTTCAATTTTGCATCTTTTAAGAAATAAATTGATACGATTCATCCGTACACTCATAAACTAAATGAAAATTGTTCGATTTTTGGTTTCATCTGAAACCAAAAAACGCTACGTTGCCCGCAGTGTACCAATTGCGTCGCCAACGGACTGGGCATAAGCACTTATAACTTTGTTATTTGTTGCTCTTTCTTAATAAAATTTTTTTTTTACCTACCTTAACCTGTTAATACAATATCCCGAAAGTTTCAGAAAGATCGATTAAATACTTTCTTTAAAAAAAATTCCGGAAAAATGCCTCGATTTTCAGCTAGTTACACCAGGTTCCCCCCTTAAATGTTTAGGGGCCAATTGCCATATTGTGGCGTTAAAACTCTCGTTCGCGTTCTGTGTGTGGCCCCCTAAGCATCTTTCTAACAAATCCACTCGCGACAAATCTTCATAAATTGGTAGAATGTGCTCCTGTACGTCCGGATGAAGTGCAGGTGGGTGCCCATAACTTCCTATGTTACCTGCGGCTCCTACAACACGCCATTTGCACCATGAGTTGGTTCCCGCAAGACAATTTTGGTGTTGCGGGTTTTCATCAGTGGAACTCATATGATAGAAAGTAGCCATTACTGCCTTCTGCATTTCTTCAACGAATTCGTGGTTCCTTCTTATAGCAATTTTTTGGTATGGACTTCTGTCAATTTTCTTCTACCTCCGAGTTTAGCAGATTTGTTTATGCTTCGCAGACGACTTCCCATCTTTTTCTCGACGTGGCCGACACATTCACTTTTTTTTCACATCGATATCATCGCCATAAGGTTGTATGTCTACAATCGCCTTGAATGTCTTCGCGTCTCCGTCATCAATATAATTCAAGTATTTCACTCCGAACTTTTCCTCCGATCTTGAAAACATTTCAACCATGGCGAGAACCTCCATTTTTCCTGCGGAGCCGTGATGGTTTATGGAACATTCGTCTGCATGATCTTCCAACCACAGCTCATAATCATCATTATCTTTTTTATTTTCCCAATATGTACATGCTTGGCAATAGCTCCCTTTAACAACAATATCTATCACCTTACCACTGTAGTATCCAATTAGAGTAGTCGCACCGAACAGAGAAGAAAAGCCGCGCTTTTTCCAAGACCCATCGCCGGAAACTTTTAAACTTGATGCAGGTCTTCCATGTTCCTCATTCTTCTCTTTTTCCTCTTCAACTGCTTTTTTGCATAGAATATCAAATACAGTTTTTGCCGCCTCATGAAGATGTTTCACAATATCGTCGTAACAGCTTCTGCTTAGACCTTGTCCAAGATCCATAAGGCCACTAAAAATATTAATTCCTTCTCTTGCAATGCCCAGCAGTCTCATAACGAAGACTATTCTTCGATTAATTTCATAGCCATTTTGGATAAATGGACCAGAACTTATATTTGTCGTGCCACATATGCACTTAGCTGTTATTTTAAAGCCGAGACCTCGATGTCCAGATTCATCAAATGTTATTTTTTGTTTGCACTGTTCACAAATAACAATGTTCGCAATGGCACTAAATACACTTACGAATTCGATGATTCTGTAACAATGATTTGAATTCATTATCGCTGTACTGGAACCCACGGATTTTAATTTTCTCGCGGAAGTGCTCGTTCTTCGTTCGCGATTTTTATCACAAAATTGATTTCCTAAAAATTTCCTTCGACGCGGCCTATTCGGACGATAATTATCCCCTCTGTTTATTTTAGGAGTCACTCCAGCGTTATATTTCTGCACGAGGTGAAATTCGAACTAACACTTACGGACAGCACAACGTACTTCCCGAGAGAACCGTTTACTCACACAAATTGTAGAATTATTATATAAATATATTTAATAAGATAATAAAGAATGCGGAATTAATTAGGATTAAAACTATTAGGATACATCTAAATACGATTAAATACAACACAATACACCTAGTGCGAAAATTCTGAAAGGCTCGAGTGTTCTCTTTGCTGGTCGTAACGACTCTGCCGGCTCTGTTTGTTCTCTAGGAAAACTTATTTTTCCAAAGAAGACTATCCGCTCAACAGGTATCATTTTACCTACCAGAGAGGGTAATTCCACCTAATAAAACGATATCCCTCCCGCGAAAAGTCCCTGAGCGAGTCGCTGGGCTCGCTGACGCATCGGGGTTTCCCCACGGCCCCGACTTTTGAGTGACATACAACACGCATACAAGCAAAAACAATCAACAATAAACAATGTACTATACACAGGTACATATTTGTAAACATGTTGAAGCTATTGTACAGAGCGTATGTCACGAAGGAATCGTGAAGCAGAGAACGTCTCGCGCTTTCTACTAAAACTGCGTCACCTGGTGCTCCGTAGCAACACCGGCTATAGCAGCTTTAATTTTCCGAATTTCGTTTTGCGGCTTTGGGAACGTATTCTCGTAATGTTCAACTATTGATTTATGCAAAAAAACAAAAATCGATTTCTTTGACCCGCTGCACCAGGTTCCCCCCTTAAGAATGCCTAAAATTATAAAAGACGGCACAACGTTCTTGATTGCCCTTTAGAGATGCTGGCAAACAGATGTTGTCGTAACGTTCTTGGGACAATATGAAATTACCGGTCGAAAGCCACGAATGATTTCATGCTTCACTCTGAGCCCGCTTTTGTCCCAACGCATAGTGGACTGGAATCTTAAGAAATAGAGAAATTATTCAACATGTCATTTTTCGCAATCGGAATGCAGAATCATATTAAGCTACTTTATAAAAAAGGTGTTTGATTTTCCTTCGGCAAAGATAGAAAACTATTATGAATGCATAAAAAGTTTAAAATACCTTCATCTGTATTGCAGTAGGAATCTTTTGACCTACAATTTGTTCTATACTTTTTAAATCTTTATTTCTGGTTTCGTCTTGGGTCTTTCCACCCAATTGGCCGATTGGAAGGTTGCCAAAATATTTTATACTTTCGCAGGAATGTATCAATACTTTGTGAACAGTGTTTGGTATATATAGGATAACATGGATAGAGGTTTACAAATATTTCTGCATGTTTTGCCTTGTGGGACAAAAGTGGTCTCAGAGCGAAGCGGAATTTCCAATTATCTTTTACAGCCGGTAATTTAGAATTTTACGAAGCGAAATTTCTTCATTCGTTTACGGCAGGCAATTGCTTGTTTTCGAAGCGGTCGTCGGAAAGTATTTGTGTACCTGATGTCGAACAGGGACAATCGATGCCGTGCCGTTTTTTGGCAGGGGATTGAACTTTCCTCGCACTGAGTTAATCCATTGATTGCTCTATCACCAGGTGCTACACAGGGACTTGGGACGGCACGTACCGTTGTCTACCATCGGCTCGCGGGACCATACGGTCACGATTTAGGACATATACAATTTAGGACACATGCGTTTTATAGTGCACATTAAATTTAGGACACATGCGATTTAGGTGACATACAATTTAGAACACATGCAATTTTACGCACATTCTTTTAGTGCACATCAGGATAGCGCACACCAATATTTCGCGCACAACCATCTACTCGTCGCCGTTGACTGTTTTACAGGCGATGGTATTAGTATTGGTTGGGACTAGATCAGGGCGGGGGGCGCGCGCCCGCGAGCGGGCGCGTAAAGCATGGTAGCGAACCGATGTGACTTTGGGGATGATCAAAATAAGACTGCGGTTACAAGTATCGCGCGATGTGGTCAATACCACTATTGTTAACAAGGTAATCATTCTGAACATTTCCCTTTAAACTTTTTGGTGGTCGGCTTCGGTTTACGAGATATGCGCAAAAAACTTATTAGAATTACCGAGTTTAACACATACTCACATCGGTTCGCTACCATGCTTTACGCGTTCGCGAGCGGGCGCGCGCCCCCCGCCCTAATCTAGCTCCAACCAATACTAATACCGTCGACTGTGAAACAAATTTCAATATATTATGCCGAAAGTTTTTTTATTAATATCTCCGAATCTGAGGCTGACCGCCAAAAAAGTTTCAAGGAAAATGTTATTCAGAATGACGACCTTGACAACATATGTGAAGATCATTGAAATCGGCGAAGGCCCAGTTCACCGGCAAGTTTACCGTGCTATCTTGTTGTACACTAAATAAAATGTGTGTCAAACTGCATGTGTCCTAAATTGTTTGGGTCCTAAATCGCATGTGTCCTAAATTGTATGTGTCCTAAATCGCATGTGTCTTAAATTGTATGTGCACTTATAAAACGCATGTGTTCTAAATCGCATGTGTCCTAAATTGTATGCTTCCTAAATCGCATGTATCCTAAATTTTATGTGCACTATAAATTTCATGTGTTCAAAATTGTATGTGCACTACTTTCTGTGCACTATTATGATGTGTCCTAAATTGCATGTGTGATTTTGTACTGTGTCATTTTGATATGGAGCCTATATACAATAAAGTAAAAAATATACATTAGTTGAAAGCAGATACCTTGTAGGTACTGTACGAACTCTCGTTATCGTTATGCCTGGTTATGGAGGAGTATTCTTTCATGCATTGGCAAACATTTATATTCATAATACGATATCATTTGTTGAGACCAAGTAAAGAAGTTGGAACATAAGGTATTTAATTTCGTATGGGGTTGTAAATTACATATCGAGGTCTCCAAGAAGTCAGGTACATAAATAATTGGCAAACGGCGCTCGTCTCGTTGAACCCTATTTCACCGTGCTAGGCACTTGTTATAATATCTAAATATGCGAGATGTGACAAAGATGATACCAATATAGCAATTAAAAAGTATTATCCAACATCAATACGCCACGCGAAGGGGTAGAAGGGAATTAGTCGGCTGACTGTGCGGGATGCCGCCTTCTTTGTCCTCCCGACAAATTCAAGACCGACCTCTTATCTCTCGAGTATAAATACGCAAGGTATAGGGAGGGAATTATATTATGACCAGTCGGTCCTGCATTCCTTTGTAACTGCAACTTTCTGCCGCTGCACCATAACATCTCCTCCCTATGGCACACATTCTCTTGCATCGAACATGTCAGCGCGTGCTTTTGTTTTGATATTCCAACGCGTGTTTATTGTTGTAACCCAGGCAACGACCGGAAGTTACAACCGCCGCGCATTCCGATATCATGTGCAAACACCAACGAGCGGACAGCGATCCGCGAGCACTATCTGCGTTCTTACGAAAA
>CAWLCU010000521.1:0-12500 GCA_963855975.1 Andrena chrysosceles
TTCGTGATACCATAAGTTACGTCTATTTAGCAGGCTAGAGTCTCGTTCGTTATCGGAATTAACCAGACAAATCGCTCCACCAACTAAGAACGGCCATGCACCACCACCCACCGAATCAAGAAGAGCTATAAATCTGTCAATCCTTCCGGTGTCCGGGCCTGGTGAGGTTTCCCGTGTTGAGTCAAATTAAGCCGCAGGCTCCACTCCTGGTGGTGCCCTTCCGTCAATTCCTTTAAGTTTCAGCTTTGCAACCATACTTCCCCCGGAACCCAAAAGCTTTGGTTTCCCGGAAGCTGCCCGCCGAGTCATCGGAGGAACTTCGGCGGATCGCTAGCTGGCATCGTTTATGGTTAGAACTAGGGCGGTATCTGATCGCCTTCGAACCTCTAACTTTCGTTCTTGATTAATGAAAACATTTTTGGCAAATGCTTTCGCTTCTGTCCGTCTTGCGACGATCCAAGAATTTCACCTCTAACGTCGCAATACGAATGCCCCCATCTGTCCCTATTAATCATTACCTCGGGGTTCCGAAAACCAACAAAATAGAACCGAGGTCCTATTCCATTATTCCATGCACACAGTATTCAGGCGAAGGTAGCCTGCTTTGAGCACTCTAATTTGTTCAAAGTAAACGTACCGGCCCACCTCGACACTCAGTGAAGAGCACCGCGATGGGATATTAGTTGGACCGCCCCGTGAAGAGCTAAGCCCACCGGTAGGACGTACCACATAATGCCAGTTAAACACCGCGAGCGGTGAACCGACACTGTGACACACAGATTCAACTACGAGCTTTTTAACCGCAACAACTTTAATATACGCTATTGGAGCTGGAATTACCGCGGCTGCTGGCACCAGACTTGCCCTCCAATGGATCCTTGTTAAAGGATTTAAAGTGTACTCATTCCGATTACGGGGCCTCGGATGAGTCCCGTATCGTTATTTTTCGTCACTACCTCCCGTGCCGGGAGTGGGTAATTTGCGCGCCTGCTGCCTTCCTTGGATGTGGTAGCCGTTTCTCAGGCTCCCTCTCCGGAATCGAACCCTGATTCCCCGTTACCCGTTACAACCATGGTAGGCGCAGAACCTACCATCGACAGTTGATATAACGCAGACATTTGAAAGATGCGTCGCCGGTGCTAGATGACCATGCGATCAGCACAAAGTTATTCAGAGTCACCAAAGCAAACGATGGGACGGAAGGAGAACCATCCGCCACCGATTGGTTTTGATCTAATAAAAGCGTTCCTTCCATCTCTGGTCGGAACTCTGTTTTGCATGTATTAGCTCTAGAATTACCACAGTTATCCAAGTAAATGTGGGTACGATCTAAGGAACCATAACTGATTTAATGAGCCATTCGCGGTTTCACCTTAATACGGTATGTACTGAGACATGCATGGCTTAATCTTTGAGACAAGCATATGACTACTGGCAGGATCAACCAGGGAGCTTCGCGAAGCATTCCCCTCTATTCGAATTCACACACTTTCGTGTTCTTTCTGTTCTCATCGCGTCGTCCGCTCTTTTAGAGACGGATCGACGATGCCCCACGTTTGATTTTATAAACTTGCACATAGCGTGCAGTTTGAGACATCATATCCTCGATTTGTTCCACTAATTCTATCATCTCGGATATGTGCCTACCTCCTCCTCCTCTCTTAGCTCAATACTCCCTTCTAGACACACCGTATATATCCTGGAGGATTTTCCACAGACTAACTCGCTCCATCGGATACGCGTATGTGCCTTTTTCCCTTCCTTCTCTATTATATTTCGACATCATATCGTTTTGATTCTTCCACGGACTAATATGTGAATCGGATATGTGCCCCTTTTATATATACGTTCACAGAAAGATCTCGGATTCAGACAAAATTCATTACATTTCCCCTTATAAATAAGGGGATGGCATCGGATGCACGATAAAGCGCGTATCACGCGTGCCGCTGCATCCATCGGGAAGCACGGAGTACACGCACGCTAGCATCAACCGTAGAAGCACGGACCACTACACGCTGGACATATCGACAAAGCGCGTATCATTCACGCTGGTCATGTACGTAATAGCGCGGACAAGTGCATGCTGAGCAAACGGGAAAGCGCGAATCGTGCCATGCTGTTCATAACGAGTTGGCACGTAATGTGCGCGCTAGGCATATCGAGATCTGACACCTCTTGGGTTTGTATCTACTTTCTCCCTCTTTCAAAGTTCGAACTTTTAAGTTCGATACTTTATATGTACCCGACGCTAGCCTTCCTTAGCGTTTTGTTAAATTTACATCGTCCATCTGCGTGGATAAAGAGTTGAATGCATAAGGTAGTACAAGCATACAGATAACTGCATACATGTCACCAACGTCACTTTTGGACGCTCACCACGTAAGGGCCATTCGGTCTTAGACACCGACCCGTGGTAATGCTGTGTGGAGAAATCCAAAACGCAACACGGTAAGAACAGTTGAGAAAGAATCTCGAGGAGCGGTGACTGCTTCTCAACCGAGGTCATAGAATAGCCACGCGCCCAACGCTGCTCCGACCGAGACGTTCGGACCGTCGCTCTCCCTTATAGATACCGAACGGCCGGCCGGAACGCCGGCGCCGCCGTACCTTACGCACGGGCGCTTATGGGTGAAAACCGCCGCTACAACAGCCCGGCCGCCCGGCACGTTTGGACTTAGCCGCGGAGAGCGTCGGAGACAAGAGTAAACCGAATAAACAAATTATTATAAACAATCGCCGGGAACATTATCACGATAAATACACTGTCCCAAACGACATTTGAAAATAATTTCTCGCAACTTAGAAATATTTCGGGTCGAAAGGTGTTTTTCTCTTTTTTCTCGAAAACGAGCGCGACGACCGCGTTCGAACCATTAATGTAATACGTTCGCAATGCAACGAGGAACAAGGATCTATAATTGTTTTGGCGATCGGACGAGTTTGGCTTTTGGACGATGGTGCCGGTGGACTTTGAGATCTGACGGGACTTGGAAATATTTCGGACCGAAAGGTGTTTTTCTCTTTTTTCTCGAAAACGAGCGCGACGACCGCGGTCGAACCATTAATGTAATACGTTCGCAATGCAACGAGGAACAAGGATCTATAATTGTTTTGGCGATCGGACGAGTTTGGCTTTTGGACGATGGTGCCGGTGGACTTTGAGATCTGACGGGACTTGGAAATATTTCGGACCGAAAGGTGTTTTTCTCGTTTTTCTCGAAAACGAGCGCGACGACCGCGGTCGAACCATTAATGTAATACGTTCGGAATGCAACGAGGAACAAGGATCTATAATTGTTTTGGCGATCGGACGAGTTTGGCTTTTGGACGATGGTGCCGGTGGACTTTGAGATCTGACGGGACTTGGAAATATTTCGGACCGAAAGGTGTTTTTCTCTTTTTCTCGAAAACGAGCGCGACGACCGCGGTCGAACCATTAATGTAATACGTTCGGAATGCAACGAGGAACAAGGATCTATAATTGTTTTGGCGATCGGACGAGTTTGGCTTTTGGACGATGGTGCCGGTGGACTTTGAGATCTGACGGGACTTGGAAATATTTCGGACCGAAAGGTGTTTTTCTCTTTTTTCTCGAAAACGAGCGCGACGACCGCGGTCGAACCATTAATGTAATACGTTCGGAATGCAACGAGGAACAAGGATCTATAATTGTTTTGGCGATCGGACGAGTTTGGCTTTTGGACGATGGTGCCGGTGGACTTTGAGATCTGACGGGACTTGGAAATATTTCGGACCGAAAGGTGTTTTTCTCTTTTTTCTCGAAAACGAGCGCGACGACCGCGGTCGAACCATTAATGTAATACGTTCGCAATGCAACGAGGAACAAGGATCTATAATTGTTTTGGCGATCGGACGAGTTTGGCTTTTGGACGATGGTGCCGGTGGACTTTGAGATCTGACGGGACTTGGAAATATTTCGGACCGAAAGGTGTTTTTCTCGTTTTTCTCGAAAACGAGCGCGACGACCGCGGTCGAACCATTAATGTAATACGTTCGGAATGCAACGAGGAACAAGGATCTATAATTGTTTTGGCGATCGGACGAGTTTGGCTTTTGGACGATGGTGCCGGTGGACTTTGAGATCTGACGGGACTTGGAAATATTTCGGACCGAAAGGTGTTTTTCTCGTTTTTCTCGAAAACGAGCGCGACGACCGCGGTCGAAACATTAATGTAATACGTTCGCAATGCAACGAGGAACAAGGATCTATAATTGTTTTGGCGATCGGACGAGTTTGGCTTTTGGACGATGGTGCCGGTGGACTTTGAGATCTGACGGGACTTGGAAATATTTCGGACCGAAAGGTGTTTTTCTCTTTTTTCTCGAAAACGAGCGCGACGACCGCGGTCGAACCATTAATGTAATACGTTCGGAATGCAACGAGGAACAAGGATCTATAATTGTTTTGGCGATCGGACGAGTTTGGCTTTTGGACGATGGTGCCGGTGGACTTTGAGATCTGACGGGACTTGGAAATATTTCGGACCGAAAGGTGTTTTTCTCTTTTTTCTCGAAAACGAGCGCGACGACCGCGGTCGAACCATTAATGTAATACGTTCGCAATGCAACGAGGAACAAGGATCTATAATTGTTTTGGCGATCGGACGAGTTTGGCTTTTGGACGATGGTGCCGGTGGACTTTGAGATCTGACGGGACTTGGAAATATTTCGGACCGAAAGGTGTTTTTCTCGTTTTTCTCGAAAACGAGCGCGACGACCGCGGTCGAACCATTAATGTAATACGTTCGGAATGCAACGAGGAACAAGGATCTATAATTGTTTTGGCGATCGGACGAGTTTGGCTTTTGGACGATGGTGCCGGTGGACTTTGAGATCTGACGGGACTTGGAAATATTTCGGACCGAAAGGTGTTTTTCTCGTTTTTCTCGAAAACGAGCGCGACGACCGCGGTCGAAACATTAATGTAATACGTTCGCAATGCAACGAGGAACAAGGATCTATAATTGTTTTGGCGATCGGACGAGTTTGGCTTTTGGACGATGGTGCCGGTGGACTTTGAGATCTGACGGGACTTGGAAATATTTCGGACCGAAAGGTGTTTTTCTCTTTTTTCTCGAAAACGAGCGCGACGACCGCGGTCGAACCATTAATGTAATACGTTCGGAATGCAACGAGGAACAAGGATCTATAATTGTTTTGGCGATCGGACGAGTTTGGCTTTTGGACGATGGTGCCGGTGGACTTTGAGATCTGACGGGACTTGGAAATATTTCGGACCGAAAGGTGTTTTTCTCTTTTTTCTCGAAAACGAGCGCGACGACCGCGGTCGAACCATTAATGTAATACGTTCGCAATGCAACGAGGAACAAGGATCTATAATTGTTTTGGCGATCGGACGAGTTTGGCTTTTGGACGATGGTGCCGGTGGACTTTGAGATCTGACGGGACTTGGAAATATTTCGGACCGAAAGGTGTTTTTCTCGTTTTTCTCGAAAACGAGCGCGACGACCGCGGTCGAACCATTAATGTAATACGTTCGGAATGCAACGAGGAACAAGGATCTATAATTGTTTTGGCGATCGGACGAGTTTGGCTTTTGGACGATGGTGCCGGTGGACTTTGAGATCTGACGGGACTTGGAAATATTTCGGACCGAAAGGTGTTTTTCTCTTTTTTCTCGAAAACGAGCGCGACGACCGCGGTCGAACCATTAATGTAATACGTTCGGAATGCAACGAGGAACAAGGATCTATAATTGTTTTGGCGATCGGACGAGTTTGGCTTTTGGACGATGGTGCCGGTGGACTTTGAGATCTGACGGGACTTGGAAATATTTCGGACCGAAAGGTGTTTTTCTCTTTTTTCTCGAAAACGAGCGCGACGACCGCGGTCGAACCATTAATGTAATACGTTCGGAATGCAACGAGGAACAAGGATCTATAATTGTTTTGGCGATCGGACGAGTTTGGCTTTTGGACGATGGTGCCGGTGGACTTTGAGATCTGACGGGACTTGGAAATATTTCGGACCGAAAGGTGTTTTTCTCTTTTTTCTCGAAAACGAGCGCGACGACCGCGGTCGAACCATTAATGTAATACGTTCGCAATGCAACGAGGAACAAGGATCTATAATTGTTTTGGCGATCGGACGAGTTTGGCTTTTGGACGATGGTGCCGGTGGACTTTGAGATCTGACGGGACTTGGAAATATTTCGGACCGAAAGGTGTTTTTCTCGTTTTTCTCGAAAACGAGCGCGACGACCGCGGTCGAACCATTAATGTAATACGTTCGGAATGCAACGAGGAACAAGGATCTATAATTGTTTTGGCGATCGGACGAGTTTGGCTTTTGGACGATGGTGCCGGTGGACTTTGAGATCTGACGGGACTTGGAAATATTTCGGACCGAAAGGTGTTTTTCTCGTTTTTCTCGAAAACGAGCGCGACGACCGCGGTCGAAACATTAATGTAATACGTTCGCAATGCAACGAGGAACAAGGATCTATAATTGTTTTGGCGATCGGACGAGTTTGGCTTTTGGACGATGGTGCCGGTGGACTTTGAGATCTGACGGGACTTGGAAATATTTCGGACCGAAAGGTGTTTTTCTCTTTTTTCTCGAAAACGAGCGCGACGACCGCGGTCGAACCATTAATGTAATACGTTCGGAATGCAACGAGGAACAAGGATCTATAATTGTTTTGGCGATCGGACGAGTTTGGCTTTTGGACGATGGTGCCGGTGGACTTTGAGATCTGACGGGACTTGGAAATATTTCGGACCGAAAGGTGTTTTTCTCTTTTTTCTCGAAAACGAGCGCGACGACCGCGGTCGAACCATTAATGTAATACGTTCGCAATGCAACGAGGAACAAGGATCTATAATTGTTTTGGCGATCGGACGAGTTTGGCTTTTGGACGATGGTGCCGGTGGACTTTGAGATCTGACGGGACTTGGAAATATTTCGGACCGAAAGGTGTTTTTCTCTTTTTTCTCGAAAACGAGCGCGACGACCGCGGTCGAACCATTAATGTAATACGTTCGGAATGCAACGAGGAACAAGGATCTATAATTGTTTTGGCGATCGGACGAGTTTGGCTTTTGGACGATGGTGCCGGTGGACTTTGAGATCTGACGGGACTTGGAAATATTTCGGACCGAAAGGTGTTTTTCTCTTTTTTCTCGAAAACGAGCGCGACGACCGCGGTCGAAACATTAATGTAATACGTTCGCAATGCAACGAGGAACAAGGATCTATAATTGTTTTGGCGATCGGACGAGTTTGGCTTTTGGACGATGGTGCCGGTGGACTTTGAGATCTGACGGGACTTGGAAATATTTCGGACCGAAAGGTGTTTTTCTCTTTTTTCTCGAAAACGAGCGCGACGACCGCGGTCGAACCATTAATGTAATACGTTCGCAATGCAACGAGGAACAAGGATCTATAATTGTTTTGGCGATCGGACGAGTTTGGCTTTTGGACGATGGTGCCGGTGGACTTTGAGATCTGACGGGACTTGGAAATATTTCGGACCGAAAGGTGTTTTTCTCGTTTTTCTCGAAAACGAGCGCGACGACCGCGGTCGAACCATTAATGTAATACGTTCGGAATGCAACGAGGAACAAGGATCTATAATTGTTTTGGCGATCGGACGAGTTTGGCTTTTGGACGATGGTGCCGGTGGACTTTGAGATCTGACGGGACTTGGAAATATTTCGGACCGAAAGGTGTTTTTCTCTTTTTTCTCGAAAACGAGCGCGACGACCGCGGTCGAACCATTAATGTAATACGTTCGCAATGCAACGAGGAACAAGGATCTATAATTGTTTTGGCGATCGGACGAGTTTGGCTTTTGGACGATGGTGCCGGTGGACTTTGAGATCTGACGGGACTTGGAAATATTTCGGACCGAAAGGTGTTTTTCTCGTTTTTCTCGAAAACGAGCGCGACGACCGCGGTCGAACCATTAATGTAATACGTTCGGAATGCAACGAGGAACAAGGATCTATAATTGTTTTGGCGATCGGACGAGTTTGGCTTTTGGACGATGGTGCCGGTGGACTTTGAGATCTGACGGGACTTGGAAATATTTCGGACCGAAAGGTGTTTTTCTCTTTTTTCTCGAAAACGAGCGCGACGACCGCGGTCGAACCATTAATGTAATACGTTCGGAATGCAACGAGGAACAAGGATCTATAATTGTTTGGCGATCGGACGAGTTTGGCTTTTGGACGATGGTGCCGGTGGACTTTGAGATCTGACGGGACTTGGAAATATTTCGGACCGAAAGGTGTTTTTCTCTCTTTTTTCTCGAAAACGAGCGCGACGACCGCGGTCGAACCATTAATGTAATACGTTCGGAATGCAACGAGGAACAAGGATCTATAATTGTTTTGGCGATCGGACGAGTTTGGCTTTTGGACGATGGTGCCGGTGGACTTTGAGATCTGACGGGACTTGGAAATATTTCGGACCGAAAGGTGTTTTTCTCTTTTTTCTCGAAAACGAGCGCGACGACCGCGGTCGAACCATTAATGTAATACGTTCGCAATGCAACGAGGAACAAGGATCTATAATTGTTTTGGCGATCGGACGAGTTTGGCTTTTGGACGATGGTGCCGGTGGACTTTGAGATCTGACGGGACTTGGAAATATTTCGGACCGAAAGGTGTTTTTCTCGTTTTTCTCGAAAACGAGCGCGACGACCGCGGTCGAACCATTAATGTAATACGTTCGGAATGCAACGAGGAACAAGGATCTATAATTGTTTTGGCGATCGGACGAGTTTGGCTTTTGGACGATGGTGCCGGTGGACTTTGAGATCTGACGGGACTTGGAAATATTTCGGACCGAAAGGTGTTTTTCTCGTTTTTCTCGAAAACGAGCGCGACGACCGCGGTCGAAACATTAATGTAATACGTTCGCAATGCAACGAGGAACAAGGATCTATAATTGTTTTGGCGATCGGACGAGTTTGGCTTTTGGACGATGGTGCCGGTGGACTTTGAGATCTGACGGGACTTGGAAATATTTCGGACCGAAAGGTGTTTTTCTCTTTTTTCTCGAAAACGAGCGCGACGACCGCGGTCGAACCATTAATGTAATACGTTCGGAATGCAACGAGGAACAAGGATCTATAATTGTTTTGGCGATCGGACGAGTTTGGCTTTTGGACGATGGTGCCGGTGGACTTTGAGATCTGACGGGACTTGGAAATATTTCGGACCGAAAGGTGTTTTTCTCTTTTTTCTCGAAAACGAGCGCGACGACCGCGGTCGAACCATTAATGTAATACGTTCGCAATGCAACGAGGAACAAGGATCTATAATTGTTTTGGCGATCGGACGAGTTTGGCTTTTGGACGATGGTGCCGGTGGACTTTGAGATCTGACGGGACTTGGAAATATTTCGGACCGAAAGGTGTTTTTCTCGTTTTTCTCGAAAACGAGCGCGACGACCGCGGTCGAACCATTAATGTAATACGTTCGGAATGCAACGAGGAACAAGGATCTATAATTGTTTTGGCGATCGGACGAGTTTGGCTTTTGGACGATGGTGCCGGTGGACTTTGAGATCTGACGGGACTTGGAAATATTTCGGACCGAAAGGTGTTTTTCTCTTTTTTCTCGAAAACGAGCGCGACGACCGCGGTCGAACCATTAATGTAATACGTTCGGAATGCAACGAGGAACAAGGATCTATAATTGTTTTGGCGATCGGACGAGTTTGGCTTTTGGACGATGGTGCCGGTGGACTTTGAGATCTGACGGGACTTGGAAATATTTCGGACCGAAAGGTGTTTTTCTCTTTTTTCTCGAAAACGAGCGCGACGACCGCGGTCGAACCATTAATGTAATACGTTCGGAATGCAACGAGGAACAAGGATCTATAATTGTTTTGGCGATCGGACGAGTTTGGCTTTTGGACGATGGTGCCGGTGGACTTTGAGATCTGACGGGACTTGGAAATATTTCGGACCGAAAGGTGTTTTTCTCTTTTTCTCGAAAACGAGCGCGACGACCGCGGTCGAACCATTAATGTAATACGTTCGCAATGCAACGAGGAACAAGGATCTATAATTGTTTTGGCGATCGGACGAGTTTGGCTTTTGGACGATGGTGCCGGTGGACTTTGAGATCTGACGGGACTTGGAAATATTTCGGACCGAAAGGTGTTTTTCTCGTTTTTCTCGAAAACGAGCGCGACGACCGCGGTCGAACCATTAATGTAATACGTTCGGAATGCAACGAGGAACAAGGATCTATAATTGTTTTGGCGATCGGACGAGTTTGGCTTTTGGACGATGGTGCCGGTGGACTTTGAGATCTGACGGGACTTGGAAATATTTCGGACCGAAAGGTGTTTTTCTCGTTTTTCTCGAAAACGAGCGCGACGACCGCGGTCGAAACATTAATGTAATACGTTCGCAATGCAACGAGGAACAAGGATCTATAATTGTTTTGGCGATCGGACGAGTTTGGCTTTTGGACGATGGTGCCGGTGGACTTTGAGATCTGACGGGACTTGGAAATATTTCGGACCGAAAGGTGTTTTTCTCTTTTTCTCGAAAACGAGCGCGACGACCGCGGTCGAACCATTAATGTAATACGTTCGGAATGCAACGAGGAACAAGGATCTATAATTGTTTTGGCGATCGGACGAGTTTGGCTTTTGGACGATGGTGCCGGTGGACTTTGAGATCTGACGGGACTTGGAAATATTTCGGACCGAAAGGTGTTTTTCTCTTTTTTCTCGAAAACGAGCGCGACGACCGCGGTCGAACCATTAATGTAATACGTTCGGAATGCAACGAGGAACAAGGATCTATAATTGTTTTGGCGATCGGACGAGTTTGGCTTTTGGACGATGGTGCCGGTGGACTTTGAGATCTGACGGGACTTGGAAATATTTCGGACCGAAAGGTGTTTTTCTCTTTTTTCTCGAAAACGAGCGCGACGACCGCGGTCGAACCATTAATGTAATACGTTCGGAATGCAACGAGGAACAAGGATCTATAATTGTTTTGGCGATCGGACGAGTTTGGCTTTTGGACGATGGTGCCGGTGGACTTTGAGATCTGACGGGACTTGGAAATATTTCGGACCGAAAGGTGTTTTTCTCTTTTTTCTCGAAAACGAGCGCGACGACCGCGGTCGAACCATTAATGTAATACGTTCGCAATGCAACGAGGAACAAGGATCTATAATTGTTTTGGCGATCGGACGAGTTTGGCTTTTGGACGATGGTGCCGGTGGACTTTGAGATCTGACGGGACTTGGAAATATTTCGGACCGAAAGGTGTTTTTCTCGTTTTTCTCGAAAACGAGCGCGACGACCGCGGTCGAACCATTAATGTAATACGTTCGGAATGCAACGAGGAACAAGGATCTATAATTGTTTTGGCGATCGGACGAGTTTGGCTTTTGGACGATGGTGCCGGTGGACTTTGAGATCTGACGGGACTTGGAAATATTTCGGACCGAAAGGTGTTTTTCTCGTTTTTCTCGAAAACGAGCGCGACGACCGCGGTCGAAACATTAATGTAATACGTTCGCAATGCAACGAGGAACAAGGATCTATAATTGTTTTGGCGATCGGACGAGTTTGGCTTTTGGACGATGGTGCCGGTGGACTTTGAGATCTGACGGGACTTGGAAATATTTCGGACCGAAAGGTGTTTTTCTCTTTTTTCTCGAAAACGAGCGCGACGACCGCGGTCGAACCATTAATGTAATACGTTCGGAATGCAACGAGGAACAAGGATCTATAATTGTTTTGGCGATCGGACGAGTTTGGCTTTTGGACGATGGTGCCGGTGGACTTTGAGATCTGACGGGACTTGGAAATATTTCGGACCGAAAGGTGTTTTTCTCTTTTTTCTCGAAAACGAGCGCGACGACCGCGGTCGAACCATTAATGTAATACGTTCGCAATGCAACGAGGAACAAGGATCTATAATTGTTTTGGCGATCGGACGAGTTTGGCTTTTGGACGATGGTGCCGGTGGACTTTGAGATCTGACGGGACTTGGAAATATTTCGGACCGAAAGGTGTTTTTCTCGTTTTTCTCGAAAACGAGCGCGACGACCGCGGTCGAACCATTAATGTAATACGTTCGGAATGCAACGAGGAACAAGGATCTATAATTGTTTTGGCGATCGGACGAGTTTGGCTTTTGGACGATGGTGCCGGTGGACTTTGAGATCTGACGGGACTTGGAAATATTTCGGACCGAAAGGTGTTTTTCTCTTTTTTCTCGAAAACGAGCGCGACGACCGCGGTCGAACCATTAATGTAATACGTTCGGAATGCAACGAGGAACAAGGATCTATAATTGTTTTGGCGATCGGACGAGTTTGGCTTTTGGACGATGGTGCCGGTGGACTTTGAGATCTGACGGGACTTGGAAATATTTCGGACCGAAAGGTGTTTTTCTCTTTTTTCTCGAAAACGAGCGCGACGACCGCGGTCGAACCATTAATGTAATACGTTCGGAATGCAACGAGGAACAAGGA
>CAWLCU010000521.1:25000-27586 GCA_963855975.1 Andrena chrysosceles
AGCCACGCGCCCAACGCTGCTCCGACCGAGACGTTCGGACCGTCGCTCTCCCTTATAGATACCGAACGGCCGGCCGGAACGCCGGCGCCGCCGTACCTTACGCACGGGCGCTTATGGGTGAAAACCGCCGCTACAACAGCCCGGCCGCCCGGCACGTTTGGACTTAGCCGCGGAGAGCGTCGGAGACAAGAGTAAACCGAATAAACAAATTATTATAAACAATCGCCGGGAACATTATCACGATAAATACACTGTCCCAAACGACATTTGAAAATAATTTCTCGCAACTTAGAAATATTTCGGGTCGAAAGGTGTTTTTCTCTTTTTTCTCGAAAACGAGCGCGACGACCGCGTTCGAACCATTAATGTAATACGTTCGCAATGCAACGAGGAACAAGGATCTATAATTGTTTTGGCGATCGGACGAGTTTGGCTTTTGGACGATGGTGCCGGTGGACTTTGAGATCTGACGGGACTTGGAAATATTTCGGACCGAAAGGTGTTTTTCTCTTTTTTCTCGAAAACGAGCGCGACGACCGCGGTCGAACCATTAATGTAATACGTTCGGAATGCAACGAGGAACAAGGATCTATAATTGTTTTGGCGATCGGACGAGTTTGGCTTTTGGACGATGGTGCCGGTGGACTTTGAGATCTGACGGGACTTGGAAATATTTCGGACCGAAAGGTGTTTTTCTCGTTTTTCTCGAAAACGAGCGCGACGACCGCGGTCGAAACATTAATGTAATACGTTCGCAATGCAACGAGGAACAAGGATCTATAATTGTTTTGGCGATCGGACGAGTTTGGCTTTTGGACGATGGTGCCGGTGGACTTTGAGATCTGACGGGACTTGGAAATATTTCGGACCGAAAGGTGTTTTTCTCTTTTTTCTCGAAAACGAGCGCGACGACCGCGGTCGAACCATTAATGTAATACGTTCGGAATGCAACGAGGAACAAGGATCTATAATTGTTTTGGCGATCGGACGAGTTTGGCTTTTGGACGATGGTGCCGGTGGACTTTGAGATCTGACGGGACTTGGAAATATTTCGGACCGAAAGGTGTTTTTCTCTTTTTTCTCGAAAACGAGCGCGACGACCGCGGTCGAACCATTAATGTAATACGTTCGCAATGCAACGAGGAACAAGGATCTATAATTGTTTTGGCGATCGGACGAGTTTGGCTTTTGGACGATGGTGCCGGTGGACTTTGAGATCTGACGGGACTTGGAAATATTTCGGACCGAAAGGTGTTTTTCTCGTTTTTCTCGAAAACGAGCGCGACGACCGCGGTCGAACCATTAATGTAATACGTTCGGAATGCAACGAGGAACAAGGATCTATAATTGTTTTGGCGATCGGACGAGTTTGGCTTTTGGACGATGGTGCCGGTGGACTTTGAGATCTGACGGGACTTGGAAATATTTCGGACCGAAAGGTGTTTTTCTCTTTTTTCTCGAAAACGAGCGCGACGACCGCGGTCGAACCATTAATGTAATACGTTCGGAATGCAACGAGGAACAAGGATCTATAATTGTTTTGGCGATCGGACGAGTTTGGCTTTTGGACGATGGTGCCGGTGGACTTTGAGATCTGACGGGACTTGGAAATATTTCGGACCGAAAGGTGTTTTTTCTCTTTTTTCTCGAAAACGAGCGCGACGACCGCGGTCGAACCATTAATGTAATACGTTCGGAATGCAACGAGGAACAAGGATCTATAATTGTTTTGGCGATCGGACGAGTTTGGCTTTTGGACGATGGTGCCGGTGGACTTTGAGATCTGACGGGACTTGGAAATATTTCGGACCGAAAGGTGTTTTTCTCTTTTTTCTCGAAAACGAGCGCGACGACCGCGGTCGAACCATTAATGTAATACGTTCGCAATGCAACGAGGAACAAGGATCTATAATTGTTTTGGCGATCGGACGAGTTTGGCTTTTGGACGATGGTGCCGGTGGACTTTGAGATCTGACGGGACTTGGAAATATTTCGGACCGAAAGGTGTTTTTCTCGTTTTTCTCGAAAACGAGCGCGACGACCGCGGTCGAACCATTAATGTAATACGTTCGGAATGCAACGAGGAACAAGGATCTATAATTGTTTTGGCGATCGGACGAGTTTGGCTTTTGGACGATGGTGCCGGTGGACTTTGAGATCTGACGGGACTTGGAAATATTTCGGACCGAAAGGTGTTTTTCTCGTTTTTCTCGAAAACGAGCGCGACGACCGCGGTCGAAACATTAATGTAATACGTTCGCAATGCAACGAGGAACAAGGATCTATAATTGTTTTGGCGATCGGACGAGTTTGGCTTTTGGACGATGGTGCCGGTGGACTTTGAGATCTGACGGGACTTGGAAATATTTCGGACCGAAAGGTGTTTTTCCTCTTTTTTCTCGAAAACGAGCGCGACGACCGCGGTCGAAACCATTAATGTAATACGTTCGGAATGCAACGAGGAACAAGGATCTATAATTGTTTTGGCGATCGGACGAGTTTGGCTTTTGGACGATGGTGCCGGTGGACTTTGAGATCTGACGGGACTTGGAAATATTTCGGACCGAAAGGTGTTTTTCTCTTTTT